>JAEOAE010002232.1:0-162767 GCA_036365155.1 Meriones psammophilus
TCCTATCAAAATTGATAATGATTAGATTCAATTGTAGAGATCTCCTGAATAAGCAGAGGTAACTGTTCATCAGACAGTGTGGTCATTCAGTCCAAACTAACTTAATAAAGACTAAAGTTTTCTTCTTAAATAAAAAAGATACTTTTGTTGTTTCATATTAAAAACAGTTAAGAGGTTTAAAATGTTTTAAGTAAATTCAAAGGTATAAACTTGTTTGAGTTGGAATAATTTGGAGTGAATATAACATATTTGAGCAGTGTGGTGATAGACAAGTGCCTTTAATCCCAGCAGAGACAAGCAACATTACAAAATGTTAGTTGTTTTAGTTGTTTTCTAAATTCAGGAGTTACAATGACAGGGTGTTGGTGGTTCATAGCCCTAATCCCAGCATTTGGGAGCCACATGCCTTTTACATACTACCCGAGGGGGCAGAGGCAGGCACATAGGATTTACAGTGATTTTATTTAAAAGCTGCTTGTAAAAGGCAGGCTGAAAATGAAAGTGAATGCCCTTTATTACCAGAAATAAATACACTTTAAGGTATATTTGTAAACTTTCACAGATTTTTTAACTTTAATTGAGATATTATACTTTTTCTATTTCAAAAAAAACATTTTGCCCTATAAAAATATCACATGCCTAAAAGGTACAATCTTCACCCCTGAATTAGGGATGGGGCAGGGTTTTGATTTAATCTTTTCAGGAGAATAAAATCATACAGTTAAAGAATATGGAGACCACTAGAAACATGAAATTTCTGAAGAAAATGACAGATCACCAAAAGAAAATGTCAAAGAGGAGTAAACTGGCCAAATAGTATTACTCACCTTCATTTTATCTCTTCTGCATTCTATAGACATAGTGCAAATTGTATTTATGTGATTGCTAAACAACAATCCAAAATCTCTATCTCATATCAGAAAAGCCACCTGGAAAGAAACAAAGAAAAAACAGAAAAATAAGGGATGATTCTATTGTCACAAATCTCATAATCTGGCATGATGTGACTTCTGTACTTACCACAAACTTCAATAATCAAGAATGTGTACAGTGTTTGTGAAAGAATGAGGGGTAAGAGAAAAAGCCAAAAACAGAAGCCTAAAATATAGTCAAGTTTACATGAAAAGACATAAGGAAACTCTAGTATGAAAAATGTGCACTGGACCAGAGATACTTTTTTTTTCTAACTAATACAAATTAATTAAAACACAGATTCCACAATTGTTACGAGACAAACATAAAATGACACCTAAACTGTTATATTTCTGACCCCCAAGATACTACTAACCTCCTTTACAGAGAGTCCTTTTTGCTCTGGAAGTCTTTTGGAAAATGGAGGTGATCATAAAGCTGGGCTGTGGCTTGCAGTCCCTCATGTCCCCTTGTGGGTTCAGGCACAGCCCAGCCCTTGCCGCCACTCACACACAAAAAATGTTGGAGAATAATTTAGCATCTGTTCCCTGCTGCATGAATTATGTCACAAGATGTGGAATCTGACCTATCCACTTATTTAAAACCAGGCACACCTGACACTGACAAAATTTTGCATCTCAGAAAATCCTTTTGAACCCAGGAATTGAATTTCGCTGAATCACACCATTGTGCCCGTTGGTAGTTGAAAGGTAAAAAAAATAAATAAAAAAAAAGTAAGCAAGTGTTGCTTAATGATGACCACCACCACTTTTTTTTTTTTTTTTTTTTTTTAACCCATTTCAAAACTATTTATAAAATTTGTTACACAAAACCATGTGTGGAATATAACATGCAGCATTTCTAGAAATGAGACTTTCAGTTTTCCAATCTATCTATCTAATGCACAGCAAAAGCAATGCCTGGGTGTGCACACTAGATAGTGATACTATAACCACCACAACTTTTTACTGCCCAAGCCACAGGGTCCCCTCCTCTTTAAACAGTCAACACTTAAAAGGGTCACAGGACAAGGATCTCTGCTGAAGTCACCACATGGAAAACAACAGAACCAGAGCCTGAACCACAGCTCATCTCGGTCAAAGCAGATCAGAGCAGCCTGCTCTGCCTGGCCTGGTGACAATGGCCCCCACACTCAGCATGACATGGTCTGGTCTCACTCACAGCTCTTTAGAGCTACATCAGAGGAAAATCCCAGAACAAACCCATAAACTACCTCCCACTATTGCTCCTGACTGCTAGGCCTGCCCAGAGTCCCTCATTAGCTTTGAACAATACAGCTGAGTCTCAGGACACTAGTAGCTCCTCTACCAGTGGATCAAAGATCAAATGATGCTGATAGCAGAGGCATTCTAGTTTTGCCTTAACCCTATGGGCACACAGAACTTTAGTGTTGTTATAAAAAATGAAAATCTCAATTATTCGATTTTAAAACCTGATAGCGCAGAGAGGCAGAGAAAGCATGCATCTGACCTTCCTACTTACCTCACCTCCAAGAGGAAAAATCCCAAAAGCTCACCAGTTCAGATGGCAACTCAGGGGGATAGGACAAAGGAACCCAAAGGCAAAGGCTTTCTAGCTCACAACTCAAAAAGCCCAAAAAATCTACCAAGCTAAATCTCCTTCCACTTTTACACTTTGTCTTAAATATATTTCAGCTGAAAGTTCCACTCACTCTTTAATCCCTGTCAGCTGGTTTCTTGCTTTGCCTCTTGACCCAGGGTTAACATTATTTACTCCTGTGCACATAGATCTTTTGAATTAAAGGTATGTTCTAGGGCTGATAGAACCATAACATAATCACCTGTTTACAATAAACAGAAAGTTCTTGAATTAAGGTTTGTGTTAGGGCTCACCACACCAAACAAAGCACAGGTTTTTACAGTTCACAATCTAAGAGATCACACTGGGATCAAATATCCTGCAACATACTCATCTTGAAAATGTTTTAAAATAAAATCTTCCACTTTCCCAGGGCACCTTCTCATCTTCAAGATACAGGTCATGTATGTTGCACATCCCTTTACATGATCAGTGTCCAGTGCAGTCATCTCTACCTCATGGTTGGGAAGTCCTAAGCCAAACTTCAGTCAAAGCCAAACAGTAACAACCATTAAAGAAACAAATGGCCATGAATTTGAAAGCAAGGAGTAGTTAATGGAAGCTCAATGAAATGAGAAAGAAAACAAAAGGATATGGCTGTAACTAGGAATGTTGAAGTAGAAAGTTTTTATAGATAGATGAGAGAACATAGTCAGACACAGGGAAATCTGGGACAGTCTAAAGTTGACATGACCCTGAGCTATGTGAGATGAGAGGAGAGAGGGAAGTGGAGAGCCAGAACAAAGGGCCAGGAGGATAAATGAAAAATGAAAAAGACCAGGTAACCAAAACAGTTGGAATACATAGGGAAGGACAGCTCAGAGGAGGGCAGCTCAACTCCTGGGCTAGAGATCTGTCTTTGACACCCATACCTTGTAACAGGTAAGGACTGAGGGCTGCTGGGAGAACCTGACAGCCACGTCTGCTTTGATTGTTAAGTAGCCACCTTAACCATTCATCCCAGCATTTGGGACGTTAGAGTAGAGGGAAAGTTGAATCTATTTCATTATAATTTCAACAATTATTTTAAAAAGTTGAAAATGGCTTTATGGTCCAATATTCTTCAGGGAATTCAAGTATGTATTAGAGCACACAAAGTATTACACCTTTTCTCTCAGATTGTGCATTTTCAAATGGGGAGGAGGAAACATGCCTGTTAGTCACTATTACAACATTTTATCCAGAACTTATGTGTTGTTTGAACTCGTGCAACTATAGAAATTTGCTTTCCAGTTCAGCAACTAATCCATATTCTTGATTCCCTTTGTGTATGACTCCCCACAAATGTAGTTTTCACTTTTATTGACCATCTAAAATTGATTACCTGACTCATTACCATCTTCCCTCTTCCCTCCCTTTCTGTGTTGTGACTACACCAGCTTCAAATTAGGTCAGTGAACTCAATTCTTACACAGGTCCTCTTTATTTGTAATTGCCCACCTCCAAAAAATATCAGAGTGCTCAGTGTACATTCATTCACTGGTCTCTTTTACTTCACACTCACCAGTCAGGCCCCACCTAAAAAGAGCTGCAGGACTATGTTCTAGGCATTGGGCAGTAGGGGGCAGCATTCAGTGTGCAAAGAAAGTCTCAGTTACATAACATGTGAAAGGTTGATCTACAGGAGACATCGCTTTAAAGAAAAACAAATATCAAAGCACTAGAGAAAAAATGAATGAAATTCTTAATGACTGGAGATTATCAGAGAATGTTAACTAATACGAGACTAGAGCCGTTATGCATCAACAAAATAAAATTTAATAATACCAACAACTGACTTATTTATTTATTTATTATGTATACAGTGTTCTGCATGTATGTACACTTGCACACCAGAAGAGAGCACCAGATCTCATTATAAATGGTTGTGAGCCACCATGTGGTTGGTGAGAATTGAGCTCATGACCTCTGGAGGAGCAGCCAGTTCTCTTAACCTCAGAGTTGAAAAAGAAAACACATAGGTATACTGACTTTGAAAAAAGAACAGGCCATTCTGTGGTAGAGGAAATCCATTAATAAGATACTGTTTGATGTTGCCCCTGTGTACAATGTCATCTGCTTAGACCTGTAACCTAAAAGACATAGATTTAGCCAATAGCCTGTGTCTCAAATTTGAACTGACAGAACTATGTCAATGAGGATTGTACATATGGGCATAGTACAGTTCCTTAATTCAAAATTCAACATTCACTGGATCAAGTTACCTGACCTAAACTGTACACCCACCAATCTGGTCTGTTTTCACTCACATTCATAAATTAATAAATACACTCTGGGAAGTTACAAATTAAAAAAAAAAACTCACCCTGCCACATTTCTAGATAATCCTGGTGAGCAAACATGTGTATCCAGGGATCCTAATCTCTAACAGCCCTGGTTAGCAAACTACTTATCTGTGGAGTTTTTTTTTTTTTTTTTTAATATTATTCAAATGTTTGAGGTTTTATGTAAATATTTTTCTTTTTTCCATAATTTTATTTTTTTCTCATTAGTTACATTTTGTTAATTCTGTATCCCAGCTGTATCCCTCATTCCCTCCCCAATCCCACCCTCCCTCCTCATCTCCTCCCTGTCCCTTTCCAAGTCCACTAATAGGGGAGGACCTCCTCCCTTTCATATGACTCGCTTTTGTCAGGTATTTTCCGGACTGGCTGCAAGTCCTCCTCTGTGGCCTAACAGTACTGCTCCTCCCTTGGGAGGTTGGGAGGTCAAAGAGCCAGTCATTGAGTTCCTGTTAGAAATAGTCCTTGTTCCCCTTACTGTGGGAAACCAATTGATTACTGAGCTATCACGGGTCACATCTGAGCAGAGGTTCTAGATTTTATCCTCTCATGGACTTTGGTTGAGTGTCCATCTCAGAAAAGACCCTGTGCCCAGATACGTTTGGTCCTTGTGGAGTTCCTATCCTTCCACATCAAACTCCCCTTCTTTCATATGATTCCCTGCACTTTGCCGAAGGTTTGGTTGTGAGTCTTAGTATCTATTTTGGAGCACTGCTAGGTAGAGTCTTTCAGATGCTTTCTGCGGTAGACTCCCGCCATACGTTCAATGCACATCCCATTTGTCTTTCTAAATGAGGATAGATCATCATACCCATGTCTGCTTTCTTGATTATCTTCTTTAGATTTCATTATGTTTATCCTATCTTTTAGGTCTATATAAGCGAGTATATTCCATGTTTGTCTTTCTCCTTCTGGGATACTTCACTCAGAATGATCTTTTCTAGATCCCACCATTTGCCTGCAAATTTCATGATTTCCTCCTTTTTGATTGCTGAGTAGTATTCCATTGTGTAGAAATACCACAATTTCTGTATCCATTCCTCCGTTGATGGACATCTGGGTTGTTTCAGGTTCTGGCTACTACAAATAAAGCTGCTACAAACATGGTTGAGCAAATGTCCTTATTGTGTACTTGAGCAAACTTTGGGTATATGCCTAGCAGTGGTATAGCTGGATCTTGAGGAAGCGCTATTCCTACTTGTCTGAGAAAGCACCAGATTGACTTCCAAAGTGGTTGTACCAGTTTACATTCCCCACCAGCAATGGAGGAGGGTTTCCCTTTCTCCACAACCTCTCCAATATGTGTTGTCATTTTGTGTTTTTCATCTTGGCCATTCTGATGCGTGTAAGGTGAAATCTTAGGGTCGTTTTGATTTGCATTTCTCTGATGGCTAATGACGTTGAGCATTTCTTTAAGTGTTTCTCTGCTATTCTATATTCCTCTACAGAGAATTCTGTTTAGCTCCATTCCCATTTTTTAATTGGATTACTTGTTTTGCTGCTTCTCAGCTTCTTTAGTTCTTTATATATACTGGATATTAGCCTCTGTCAGATAGAGGGTTGGTGAAGATTCTTTCCCAATCTGTAGGCAGTCGTTTTGTTTTGATGACGGTGTCCTTTACTTTACAGAAGCTTTTCAGTTTCATGAGGTCCCATTTGTGGATTGTTGCTCTTAAAGCCTGTCCTGTTGGAGTTCTGTTCAGGAAGTTGTCTCCTGTGCCAATGAGTTCTATGCTGTTCCCTACTTTTTCTTCTAACAGATTTAGCATATCTAGTTTTATGTTGAGGTCTTTGATCCATTTGGACTTTAGTTTTGTCCAGGGTGATAAATGTGGATCTATTTTCATTTTTCTGCATGTAGACATCCAATTAGACCAGCACCATCTGTTGAAGATGCTATCTTTTTTCCATTGAATGGTTTTGGCTGCTTTGTCAAAAATTGAGTATTCATAGGTACATGGGTTTATTTCTGGGTCTTCAATTTGGTTCCATTGATCCTCCTTTCTGTTTCTATGCCAATACCATGCAGTTTTTATTACTATAGCTCTGTAGTACAGCTTAAGATCGGGAATGGAGATACCTCCAGATGATCTGTTGTTGTATAGGGGTTGTTTTGGAGATTCTAGGTTTTTTTGTTTCTCCATATGAAGCTGAGAATCTTTTTTCAAGGTCTGAAAAGAATTGAGTTGGTATTTTGATGGGAATTGCATTGAATCTGTAGATTGCTTTTGGCAGGATGGCCATTTTCACAATGTTAATCCTACCAATCCATGAGCACGGGAGATCTTTCCATCTTCTGAGATCTTCTTCAATTTCTTTCTTCAGAGACTTGAAGTTTTTCTCAAACAGGTCTTTCACTTGCTTGGTTAGTGTCACCCCAAGGTACTTTATGTTATTAATGGCTATTGTGAAGGGTGTTGTTTCCTAATTTCTTTCTCGGCCCTTTTGTCTTTGGTATACAGGAGGGCTTCTGATTTTTTGAGTTGACTTTGTATCCAGCCACTTTGCTGAAGGTGTTTATCAGCTGAAGGAGTTCTCTGGTTGAATTTTTGGGGTCACTTATGTATACTATCATATCATCTGCGAATAGTGACACTTTGACCTCTTCCTTTCCGATTTGTATCCCCTTGATCTCCTTTAGTTGTCTTATTGCTCTGGCTAAGACTTCAAGTACTATGTTGAAGAGATATGGAGAGAGTGGGCAGCCTTGTCTTGTCCCTGATTTCAGTGGGATTGATTTAAGTTTCTCTCCATTGAGTTTGATGTTGGCTGTAGGCTTGCTGTATATTGTCTTTACTATGTTTAAGTATGTTCCTTGTATCCCTGATCTCTCCAATACTTTAAACATGAATGGGTGTTGGACTTTGTCAAATGCTTTTTCGGCATCCAAGGAGATGATCATGTGGTTTTTCTCCTTCAGTTTGTTTATGTGGTGGATTACATTGATGGATTTCCGTATGTTGAACCACCCTTGCATGCCTGGGATGAAGCCTACTTGGTCATGATGGATGATATCTTTGATGTGTTCTTGGATTCGGTTTGCAAGTATTTTATTGAGTATTTTTGCATCAATATTCATAAGAGAGATAGGTCTAAAGTTCTCTTTTTGTTGGGTCTTTGTGTGGTTTGGGTATCAAGGTAACTGTCGCTTCATAGAATGAGTTTGGTAATGTTCCTTCTGTTTCTATTTTGTGGAATAGTTTGAGGAGAATTGGTATTAGCACTTCTTTGAAGGTCTGGTAGAATTCTGAGCTGAAACCATCTGGCCCAGGGCTTTTTTTTGGGGGAGGCTGTGAATGACTGTTTCAATTTCCTTGGGGATATAGGTCTATTCAGTCTTTCTATCTGATGTTGACTTAATGTTGGTAGATGGAATCTATCAAGAAAATTGTCCATTTCATTTAAATTTTCAAATTTTTGTATGTATAGGCTTTTGTAGTATGACCTAATGATTGTTTGAATTTCTTCAGTGTCTGTAGTTATGTCCCCTTTTCATTTCTGATTTTGCTGATTTGGATAGATTCTCTCTGCTTTTTAGTTAGCTTGGCTAAGGGTTTGTCTATCTTGTTGATTTTCTCAAAGAACCAGCTTTTTGTTTCATTGATTCTTTGAATAGTTTTATTTGTTTCTAATTGATTGATTTCAGCCCTGAGTTTGATTATTTCCAGCCTTCTGCTCCTCTTGGGTGTATCTGCTTCTTTTTTTTCTAGGGTTTTCAGTTGGGCCATTAAGTTACTTGTATGTGATGTTATAAATTTCTTCTTGAAGGCACTTAGTGCTATAAATTTTCCTCTGAGCACCGCTTTCAATGTGTCCCATAAATTTGGGTATGTTGTGCCTTCATTTTCATTGAATTCTAAGAAGTCTTTAATTTCTTTCTTTATTTCTTCCTTAACCCAGCTGTCATTGAGTAGCAAGTTGTTCAGTTTCCATGTGCGTGTCGGCTTTTTTGTTGTTTCCATTGTTGTTGATGTCCAGCTTTAGTCCATGGTGGTCCGATAGAATACAAGGGATTATCTCAATCTTTTTATATCTGTTGAGGCTTGCTTTGTGACCAACTATATGGTCTATTTTGGAGAAGGTTCCATGAGGTGCTGAAAAGAGGGTATACTCTTTTGAGTTTGGGTGGAAAGATCTGTAGACGTCTATTAGGTCCATTTGATTTAGGGACTCTGTAAGTGCTTTTATTTCCATATTTGGTTTCTGTCTAGTTGATCTGTCCCTTGGTGAGAGTGGGGTGTTGAAGTCACCCACTATTAGGTATTGCCATCAATGTGTGGTTTAAGCTTTAATAATGTTTCATTTATGAATGTGGGTGCTCTTGTGTTTGGGGCATAGATGTTTAGAATTGTGATGTCTTCTTGGTGAATTTTTCCTTTGATGAAAATGTAGTGCCCCTCTATGTCTTTTTTTGATTAGTTTTGGTTGAAAATCTATTTTATTAGATATTAGGATAGCCACTCCTGCTTGTTTTTTTTGGGTCCATTTGCTTGAAAAACTGTTTTCCAGCCTTTTACTCTGAGGTAATGTTTATCTTTGTTGCTTAGGTGTGTTTCTTGGATGCAGCAGACTGTTGGATCCTGTTTCTGCACCCATTCTGTTAGTCTGTGTCTTTTTATTGAGAGTTGAGTCCATTGATGTTGATAGATATTAATGACCATTGAATGTTATTTCCTATTATTGTGGAGTTGGCGATGTTACTGTGGATCATTGCTTGTTTGTTTTTGACTTTTGTTGGAAAATATCTTTAACCTATGTTTTCTTGGGTATATTTGTTTTCATTGGATTGGAATTTTCCTTCTAGTATCTTCTGTAGGGCTGGGTTGCTGTTCAAATATTGCTTAAATTTAGTTTTGTCGTGGAATATTTTATTTTCTCCATCTATGTTGATTGAAAGCTTTGCTGGGTAAAGTAGTCTAGGTTGGCCCCTGTGGTCCCTTAGGGCCCGCATGATCTCTCCTCAGGCTCTTCTGGCTTTCATAGTTTCTGATGAGAAGTCCGGTGTGATTCTGATAGGTTTGCCTTTATATCCCTTTTTCCCTTGCTGCTTTTAGTATCTTTTCTTTGTTCTGTAGATTAAGTGTTTTGACTATGATGTGGCGTGAGAAGTTTCTTCTCTGGTCTAGTCTATTTGGTGTTCTGTAGGCCTCTTGTATGTTTGTGAGTTCTAAACTGGAAACCCAAGTAGTCTTTTAGCCAGTGAACACACTCGCCCTTATTTGGGTTTAATTATTTTTATGTATGTGGTGGTGTGTGAGTTTGCATACACAACAGCCCAAGTATAGAAATATTAAAAAAAAATCTGTAGGAGTAATATGGGCTACGCAGAGATTGAGCTCAAATCATCATGAGTAACCACAACCAACTTTACACACTGAGACAATTTTCTGGCATTCACTTGTAGTTCTGAGAAAGAGTTATGAACAAATCTTTACTCCTGAGAATGAATTAACACATTCCAAAACACAAAAGCAGTAAATCATTTTCATTTGCAAACAGCAGTTTTTCAAATTATTTCATTTTATCCCATCCTTAGATGAGAATATATTTATACTCAGAACATAAGACAGTATTTACTGATGTAAAGTTTCAACTAAGTTTATTTGAGTATCAATGAGCTCAATGGGGAATGTTTGTGGTTGTGCAAAACTGGAAACATGATCTTGACGATCATATAAGAGTGGTAAAAATAAAGCCCACAAAACTTTCACACACTCTTCAAATCTCTATCATGGCCTAAGAACCCATAGTCACATTACACACTCAAAACACGCTTTTTAAAGATAAATCTCATTGTTGATACAATACCTAGCACCTCTCGATAATTCTTAGAAGACAGTACTTCAAGATGATGTGCCTTATAGTAAATAAGGGAACATGAGGAGGCATGGAACTTCAAACAATACATGCATACATACATACATACATACATACATACATATATACAATTAAGCATTTTAACATTAATTTTGGTTAAAATACGTTGACAAAACAAAACACATTGGGGAAACATCTTGAAGGGTGGCACATGAGAATCAAGATTTAAATTGTAGCCATGACTAATTGGTGACATCCAAACAAAGCTTGAAAACAAATGTTTCAAATGAATTTGTGAAAACATGAAAATCAAAAGCACCACGCTTTCTCAGAGACCCTTTCTTGAAGAGCCTGATCACACACTATTTGATATTAATAAGGAATGGACTACATGGATGAATAGAATGCCATTCTATCCATTGCAGCAGAAAAATACCTATCACCAAATGGAAATGCATAAGAAGATGAACAACAGCCACAGAAAGAAGATCAGAATTATCGAATAAATGTTTGTGAATGGATTGCTACACATAAAGCAAACATCAAAACCTACTCCAATGTTTCAAAATATAGACCATAATCATAATTGGTGATATCCTCACATTACCATGTGAACATGGTAAATAATTTACTTCCTTCAAGGCTATGATAAAAACAGATTTAAGAAGGTTTCTTTTCATGAAAATGAATATATTTATTATGCCCAACATCATTAAATCTTTTACATAAATATGGTTGCTCTCTTCTATGAATTATTTTCTACTTCTTGACATCAAGATAATACACAAAGGATTCAAGATATTTACAGAACTAGAGATATAGCTGTGCAGTTAAGACAAATTCATTTCCAGGATCTAGATTGGGATTTTGAAAACTTCCTGTAATCCCTTCTTAAAGAAAACCAAATGGTCTGTTCTTCCTGTAGACCAGAATGCACAGGCACATAAACACACAAAGACACATTGTTGTCACATAATGGAAATTAAAACAAATTCCTAAACTAATATGTTTACTCATGAATATTTTTCATGTGTAACCATTTATTCCTGTAGCTCATGTGTTGAGGTACCTACAGGCTTGTCTACAGAGTTTTTCTTCATCATGAATTCCTTCATGTAACAGACATCAAACATGTGGGTTTGAAGGGAGAGAAACGAATCTTTCTCAGTTGATGGTGTCATTTGGGAATGTTTAAGAAATGCAGCCCTGTTGGTGGAAGTATGTTACTTGGGATGGGCTTGATAGTTTTCAACTGCATATCAATTGTAGTTCCCACACTCTACTTCATGCTGTAGGTTGATGATGTGAGCTCCAAGCTTCCTACTTTATCTGCCATGTATGACACTTTTGATGTCCATTTCACAGTGATCCCATATCCCTCTGAAACTGGAACGCAAAGTAAACACTTTTGGAAGTTACCTTAGACATTGTGTTTAGTCACAGAAAAGGCACTAATACACACCATAAATTTTACAACTGGATGATTCATTTAATGTAATTGAAGAGAATTGTAAAATCTAAAAGGGTTACTTCAATGCATAAATTCATAAACCTTTTGTCCATATGAGCTAACAATTGAAAACAAAACAAGGATGGATGTCATAATATATGAATACATTGTTGACACTTGTTAAAATCTCCCTGCCCAATTAATCTTCCATAAATTAATGCAAGTTGGTTGGTCAAAGATCTTAACAAATCTTTTATTCTAACAGATATCTTTCAGAATGGATTCTTTCAGGTTCTCAAAGTCTACTGTGATATGCAAAGGCTTTATCGGGTTGCTTACACACTCTGAAACTCTGTTTAAGTTCATAGTCCATAGGAAATTTACAGAATTCCCAATAGCTGACCAGCTTTTGTTATTCATCGTTTGTTCCACAAAATGTGATGGTTCCATACCATGGCTTCTGTTCCCCTAAACCTAATGACTGTTCCAAACTAAAATTTCTCTTCCCTAAGACATAATATTTCTTCCTAACCACAAAAGAACAAATGGATATGATCGGTTCTACTGTAAAAACCTACATTTTGAATCAGTTGACATCATCAATGACATAAAGACATCACATATCCCTAAATGTTGATTGATGGAAAAAATTATTTGTAAGACAGCACAGACAGTTTTGATATTTCAAACTCAGAACCTCTGTAATTTTCTGTCTCAGTGGGTGTGTAGGTGTCACAGTTGAGCTCCAAAGATTGTTATGTGGCCTAATCAACCAGTAGTGCCTGGATGACAATAAATTTTTGTCATTTGCATTGAACTAGTGTTTGAGTTGTAGTGAGTGGGCTGAAGAATACTGAGGTCTTACCACTTTGATTATAGTCACAGAATTCTTCTCCAGTATGAAACTTTTATGACCATGAAGACTATAGATATGTGCAAGGCCTCACATTTTAACACATCTATAAGTTTTCTCTCCAGTACAAATTCTTTCATGATGATGTTAAGTACATTCATAGTCTTTCTCTGTGTGATTTCTGTATGAATTCTTCCATGACTTTGGAGATGATTCTGATGAGAAAAAGTTTTACCACATTGATTATATTCATAAGATTTCTCTCAATTATGTGTTCTTCATGTCTTAAGAGATATTATGTTCACAGCATTTCTCTTCAGTGTGTGTTCTTTTATGTATTTGTGGATTGTTATGCCTTGCAAAGGCTTTGCCACATTGGTTACATTTATAGAGTTTCACTCCAATATGTTTTCTTGTCTTGGGAGATAACTGTTACATGGAAAGCCTTTCTGATATTAGTTATATTCATAGTTTTTCTCCAGTATGCAATTTTTATGTATTAGAAAATGACCATGTTGTACAAAGGTGAAACCACACTGTTTACATTCATAAGGTTTTTCTCCATTGTGTGTTATTTTATGTTTTCAGAAACTACTCTGAAATGGGTACATTTATGAGGTTTCTCACCAGTTTGGAGACTACTATGACATTCAAAGGCTTTACCACATTGGTTAAATTTATATGGTTTCTTTCCAATATCGGTTCTTTATGCATTAGGAGATGTTACATGAAAATATTTTACCCCACTGGTTGCATTCATAAAGTTTCTCTCCAGTGTCTGTTCTTTTTATGTATTAGATGACAGTTACATGCAAAGTTTTTATCACACTGATTACATTCATATGGATTCTTCCCAGTGTGTGATCTTTCATGCATTAGGAGAGGAATATTAAAAAAAATAATTTACCACATTGGTTGCATTCATAAGTTTTCTCTCCAGTATGAGAGAGACCAGGACCAGAACCAGGACCAGCATTCTCCTGTTTCACTGTCTCCTAATTAATCTGCTCGCCAACAGAGGGCGCTGGCTCTGACCCACCACTGGTGGCGGCAATAGCACTCTAGACCTCTGGAAGAGCATCTCGTGCTCTTAACCTCTGAGCAGTCCTGTTAGTCATCCCTCTCTTCTCCTGCAGTTCTTTTCATCCTTCAAATGTCTTCTGTGTCTCTGAGCACTTTAGTGGTGATGGGAGGCAAATTCTCCATCAATTATCTCTGGAATGGTTGACGGTTTCATCAGCGGAGCCTGCTAGGCTGGTGGCCCGCAGGGAGAGCCCATGAGGGGAAGGTTCTAGCAGGGTGACTCTGGAAAGTGACCATGCTTCCTCAGCATTGTTCTGGGTGGAACTCGGAACCCCGGTTGCCAGGTAACAGGAGGCCAGCAGCAGCAACAGCAGCCTGGACAGGCCAGCCGGTCCAAAGGAGCTGGAGAGATGAGTCTGTTCTGCTTCCAGACCTCCAGAGGTACCGGTCTCAGAGAAGACAGCGGTGGTCACCTGTGCCGCTGCTGGAGACACGTGGTGCTCACCCTGACACGTTTCTGGCCTGTTTCCCCCTGGGAGACCAAGGCAACCAGGGCTGCCCTGCAGCAGGGAAGCTTTCTGGTCCACCCTACCCCCCATCCATCATGGTCGCCGCCTGGAAGAGGAACACTTATCATGTCCGCTTCCTGCTTAGGTGTAGGGAAAGGGGTCATTGGTGCCCCTCGGGGTTTGCACACTTAAGACCTCCCTCCTGCCCTGGTCCTTCCTTATAGCGAAAGGGAGTGATGTATACATTTCTATGCATGGTCTATGGGTTTGTTTATGGTGGATTACCCCACAAGACTGTAAGCTTATAGAGAAAGACTGGTGTTTACATCAATCATTTTTGTGTGTTCAGGACTTAGCAGAATATTGGGTATCTAATTCACAATAACTATCTGTGGAAGGACAAATAACCTTTTAAAAAGTAAATTACTTTAACAAAGTCTTCATAATCTGATAGTAATACAGAATTCCCACCTAAAGATGGGAGCATGTAGCATTTTATTTGTTAATGCCAGCCATTGTGCCATCTGTAAAAAAAAAAACTTCCTGGAGTCTTTTTATCTTGTTCTGTTACTGCTGTTACTAGGACAGCCTCCTCTATGCCTGTTGCCTTCTCTGTGTTCTCTTTAATTTATCCCATAACAAGTTACTTCTTTTAAGCTTTAGTGAGGTTTAGCTTCTGGCTTTATTATATCTAAAGACTATCTGTTTCTGCCTGTTTTGTACAGAAGGTAGGAATACAACTCAGAGGTAGAACATTTGCTTCACATATAGGGGGTAAGGAAGGAGGAGAAAGGGGAGGAGAAAAAAAGGAACAGGAGAAGTGAAACATTGGTTTTCTTTATGCAGATGCCCTGCCTTAAATACAGGGTTTAACAGTCTTCCTGTCTCTGCCTTCCAAACAAGATAGAAATTCCAGATATAGCAACAGTGATACTTATTTGGTGTTAGTTTTTTTTTAACCTGGTTCCTCTCCTGACATTTACTCTGTACCTGTTTTATATGTGGTTGGTTTTATGTACATGTTCATTTTCTGGGAAGAATCTATATTTTCATTAGGTTTTAGGAGAAGTCATATCCTCAGAAAAAGTCATATCTTCAGAAATTTTCCTGGGCTTGCATCATACCATACTTATCCCTAGGAGACCATATCTGCAAAGGTGATTATGTCCTCTCTGTACATCATTTGATGTTATGACTTCAGGATGCATCTTGAACCTTGTATTCAAGAGAATGTTGTAAACAAGCCTTAAGCTTAGCAGGCATTTTGTGCCTCATGAAAAAAATTTCATCATAAAATGTCCTGTCTGAAAAGAGCATCTGAGATCATTGTACAATGCACTCAGTTATTTTCATTTTAGTCATTAACATTATTAGTACTATTTACTGTTTTTCATTACTTTGTTAGAGACCCAAATATGATGACTCTGGTGTAAGGGACTGTGTACACACTGTTAACTAAGAAAATAAAACCACACATTCAAAACAAGTAAAACCTCCAAATATTGTTAAGAATTAGGTTTAGATTTAGTGCCCAAAAATAATTCAGTTAAAATGTGGGAATGACATTTGTTGGGAACTAAGCCCTGGGACCCTTCCTAAGAGCCTGGCCCGCCAGATAAGCACCGGAGGTCAGCAAGCCATAGTTTCTTACAACCCATTATTCCCGAAACTGTTTGCTTTGGGACACATCTGTGACCACCGATATTATCTTTGGGCCTTGTAACTCTTTAACCCACCTTCTTAGTCTTGGGAACTTCCCACCTCCCCACCAAGGGTCTTGGTATTTTCTCACCACTACTCATCTTTTCTCGCCCCTCTCCCCCGCCCTGCCAGAACAGTGCTTTAAAAGAAACACTAAAGCTCAATAAAGCTGACACTTGACTGGCAACTGTCCTTTCTCTCTCTCGCCCATCTTTTTCAGGATTGACCCCCTTCGCCCCGACAAATAACTAGGTCCCGCGGGTCGGGGCAGACATTGAAACACCATTATTCAGCAAACGTTTAGAGTATATATGTAAATATGATGAAAGGAATGTACACATAAACACAACTTAAAAATTCTTGGCACACGGTATATACTCACTCATATAGAGATATAATATAGGATAAACCTACTAAAATCTGTACATCTAAAGAAACTAATCAAGAGGGAGGATCCTGACTAAAACGCTCAATCCCTATCCTGTAAGGCAAAGAGGATGGACATCAGAAGAAGAAAAAAACAGGAAACAAGTTCAGAACCTGCCACAGAGGCCCTCTAAAAGGCTCTGCCCTGCAGACTATCAAAGCAGATGCTGAGACTTATGGCCAAGTGTTGGGCAGAGTACATGGAATCTTATGAAAGAAGTGGGAAATAGTAAGATCTGGAGAGGACAAAAGCTCCACAAGGAGAGCAACAGAATGAGAAAATTTGAACACCAGGGTCTTTCCAGAGACTCATACTCCAACCAAGTACAATGCATGGAGATAACCTAGAACCCCTGCACAGATGTAGCCCATGACAGTTAGTGTCCAAGTGGGTTACATAGTAATGGGAAGAGGACTGCCTGTAACATAAACTGATTGGCCTGATCTTTGATCTCAGGCCACAGAGGAAGACAATGCAGCCACTCCTCATGAGACCTAACAGACTAAGATCAGAAGGGAGGAAAGGGAGACCTCCCTATCAGTGGACTTGGGAGGATCATTCATGAAGAAAGGGAAAAGTAGGTGGGATTAGGAGGGGAGGAAGGAGGGGTTTATGGGGATACAAAGTGAATAAAGTGTAATTAATAAAAGTTTAAAAAATTAAAAATATTTAACACAAAAAATTAAATAAATAATAATAATAAAAATTCTTGGGCACACATACAAAAAGTGGGACTTCATTAAGATTTTTTCCCTTTTTGTTTTCTTGACAGGAAATGTTTGAACATGTTCCTCCCTGTCCCTCCTTTTATTCTCCTTCCCTTCCCTGCCTTCCTTGCTCAGTGTGAATTTACAAACATTGCACTTGAATGGATGCAGTTCTTTGAAAGCATTGGCAAAAGGGACCCTGCAGCCTCACTTCTAAACCTTGAACCTCAAATGCATTCTAGCTATTTTTTTCTTGCATTGGTGATTAAGTAAAGCAACTCATTTTCTGGGGGTAGGGGTAGATACCCAGACATGGTGAATTCTCATCTACCCTCCCGTTCCCCATGCTTACATCCTTTAGCACTTTGGGAGCACATTGACAGAGGTTCCCCACCCATTCAAACAACAATCATACATGTGCTTTCTAAGATTTTCTAATAAAATTCTTTTAGTTGCCAGTATGAGACCTTGACTAAAAAGAATTGGCTTCATTCTCAGGTGACAATCTCATAAGTACAGCCAGGCAAATAAGTGACATATCAAGGTGCTCAGGTGGGTATTCTGTGTACAGTGCCAGTACACAGGCTCAGACCCAGGAGCTCAGTGGAGCCAAGCCTTCCCTATTTGAGTTCTGTTCACTTCCTTGTTGAAGCCACCTATGGGTAAAAAAAAAAAAAAAAAAAAAAAGAAGTTTGTGGGATTTGGAGTGTAGCTCAGTTGATAAGAGGTGGAGCAGAAGAATCAGAAATTCAAGGTCATCTTATAGCTGTTTAGTTTAAGGCCAGGCTGGGCTACAGGGACCCTAACCAAATAATAATAATAAATAATAATAATAATAATAATAATAATAACTGCAATACGTTTCAGCTAAGAGCATTATTTGGCGGTCATTGTTCCAAGCAAGAGCTAACCTCAGGTCACCGACCTTCCTCATAGAGATAGCAAGGAGGCAACAAGGTTGAGCCCAGCAAGATTTTCTCCACACAGACCCTCTCCAACCGAGCCTTCCTAGCCAAATATGTGGAAATATGTGTTCCCACTGATGACCAGAGGTACCCCAGCTTGTAGTGTTGGGAGCATGAGGAAGGCAAAGTCACAATGGAGCACAGCTGTTTGATCACCAGCCCACTGAGACCATCACAAGCAAACAAAATCACAAAAGTACAACAAAGAAAAAAAAAAATGTACTGGGTATAATGCGCTCACAGAGAATGGAAGAAGAAAATACCAAAACTCAGAACAGTGGCCTGTCTCTATGGGCCCTCTATCCTGTTCCATTAGTGGTGACGTACCTCCAAATCAGGCCCCACCCAACTACACCCGAGTTTGGAATGGTGACCTGCATTCAACCAGACCAGAGAATGGAGCAGTAACATATCTGTTGATCTCTACCAGACCAGAGGCCAAAGCACCAGCCAAACTCTGCCCGACCAGAGACCACAGCATCAGCAAATCCAGATCAGAGTCCAGAGCAGTGACCAAGCTCTGCCAGACCCAAGGTCAGAGTGGTGGCTAAGCTCTGCCAGACCAGAGACCAGAGAACATTGGCAGAGGTGCCAAGCCTGGGGCTCCACATACTGTATCCATCCCTTGGCACCTCCTTGCCACTCTCAATGGAGCCTGTGGAGCATGGATCAAGCTTACCTGAAGTGGGAAAGAATCAAGTCTAGAGGGATAGAAGGATTCTGTCCGATGTCCTCAGTCAGTCCCAAAGACAAAAAAACAAACAAACAAACAAACAAACAAAAAAACCTGGCAGCGACATACAAAACAGTTAAACAAGAAGCAAACAGCTAGATCCCATTGCTTGTGCAGAAGAAAAATACAGAGAGCCAGACAGCAGATCCTACCACAACTGCAGTGGAAAAATGAAAGTAGAATCTCTGAAGCAGGAGCTACCTGAATTGTCCTTGTCCAAAGATCCAGAGATCACAGAAAACTGGGTACTCTACCACCCTTACAGATAGGGGCGCATTCATCCTCTCTAAGGTCCAGAGAACACAGAAAACTCGGTGCTCAACCCTTTACAGATTTGCCCCTTGAGTGGGGTTCTAGAAAGTCTTCCAGGCCCCCTCTGGCCCACAGTGGTCCAAAGCATCAGCTCTAACCTTTCTGACCACACAGATTATAAATTTTGCCCCAAGGCCCTAAAAAGGAAACTAGAGAAACACAGAGAAAGACACAGACAGAGTGCTCACTTACTGGCTGTTGTTCAGCCCCATGTACCAGGGGTACTTGGGAGACTTGGGGATCCAATATGAGACCCCAAATGTTATGTCTAGATCTTAGGGTCGCCAAAAGATCACCAGGAGCTGGACCACATATGTAAGAGCAAAGAGTTTTATTTGAACTTAAGCTGGGTTTCTCCATCATCACCAACACAGTGGATCAGAGAGGAGAGCCCTGAACAGCTGCGTGGTGGGGTTTTGATTGGGGTTTTAGGAAGGACCAGGAAGTTCCAGTTTAACAGTTACAAGATTGGGTGACATTCAGCAAGGGCAAGCTTTTTACAAAGTGATTGGCTCGCTAAGATAATTAACATTGAGTGAGCTATCTCTAGGCCTCAGGAATGTTAGGTATTTTCCGTGTCATTAATGTTCTACTACAAGGTTGGTAGGCTGCTCAGCACAAATGCCCCATTTTGCTATAAGATATTTCCCATCCTTGTGGTTATCCTCAGGCTGTTCCTTGGATAGGGAATCTTACAATCTTACACCAATTTTGAATTGGTGACCCTTGGCCCAATTCCTCATGACCTTGGGGCAGACTCACTAGCTGGTGACCTTGAGGTGACCTTTTTTAGGTCTAGTTCCTGGTGACCTTGGGGGTAACAGATAGCTTCTCTCAGTTCTAAAAGATCCATTTGAATTTTGTGGAGGTTGTAAATGGTATGTCCTGTGTCAGGGAGTACTCCACTATTAAGCTGTGATATAGAAGAGTAGAACCAATGATATAAAGGATTTACTATTGCTGAGAAACTAGTGGTCCCAGATAGAATTTAGCTGAGGGAAGAATGTCTGTAAAATACTCCACAGATAAGTAAAATGCTAACCAGGCCTGTTAGAGATTAGGATTCTGGGAAACTCATGTTTGCTCACCAGGATTATCTAGAAATGTAGCAGGGTGAGGTTTTTTTTTTAATTTGTAACTTCCCAACATATATTTATTAATTTATGAAATGAATGAAAACAGACCAGATTGATGGGTGTACAGTTTATGTCAGGTAACTTGATCCAGTGAATATTGAATTTTGAATTAATGGACTGTACTATGCCCATATGTACAATCCTCATTGACACAGTTCTGCCAGTTCAAATTTGAGAAACAGGCTATTGACTAATGCTTTGTCAGGTTACAGGTCTCAGCAGGTAATATTGTACACAGGGACAACATCGAACAGTATCTTATTAATGGATTTCCCTCTACAAGAGAATAGCCTGTGTTTTTCAAAGTCAGTATGCCTATGTGTTTTCTTTTTCAACTCTGAGGTTAAGAGCACTGGGTGCTCTTCCAGAGGTCAGGAGTTCAATTTCCACCAACCACATGGTGGCTCACAACATCTATAATGAGATCTGGTGTTCTCTTATGGTGTGCAAGTGTACATGCATGCAGAACACTCTATACATAAAAATAAATAAATAAATAAATAAGTCAGTTGTTGGTATTATTAAATTTTATTTTGTTGATGCATCACTGCTCTACTCTCTTATTTGTTAATATTCTCTGATAATCAACAGTCATTAAGAATTCCATTCCTTTTTCTCTAGTGCTTTGATTTTTGTTTTTTGTTTAAAGCAATGTCTCCTGCAGATCATGTTACATGTTATTACACTTTAAGCTACATATTTAAACACTGAATGCTACTTCTACTGCCCAGTGCCTAGAACATAATCCTGCAACTCTTTTCAGGTGGGCCTGACTGGTCAGTGTGAGGTAAAGAGATCAGTGAATGAGTGTCCACTGACCTCCCTGGGTTTTGTTTGTTTGTTTGTTTGGAGGTGGGTGATTACAAAAAGAGGGACCTGTGTAAGAAATGAGTTCACTGACCTACTTTGAAGCTGGTTGTTTTTCACAACACAGAAAGGGGGGGGGAGGAGGGAAGATGGCAATGATAATGGTAATCAATTTTAGATGGTCAGTAAATGTGAAAAGCATATACTTAGGGCTGGGAGTTATACACAAAGAGAATCAAGAATATGGATTAGTTGCTGAACTTGTTTCTGGAAAGCAAATTTTTACAGTTACACTAGTTCAAACACACAGAAGATCTGGACAAAGTGGTGTGATAGTGCCTAACAGGAATGTTTTTCCCTCCCCATTTGAAAATGTACAACCTGAGAGAAAAGGTGTGAGTAATACTTTGTGTGCTCAAATATATACTTGAATTCCCTGAAGAATATTGGACCATAAAGCCATTTTCAACTTTTAAAAATAATTTTTGAGATTATAATCAAATCATTTCAACCTTCTCATTCCTCTCTACTCTTACGTCTCAAATGATGGGATAAATTCTTAAGGTGGCTACTTAACAATCAAAGCAGATGTGGCTGTCAGGTTCTCCCAGCATCCCTCAGTCCTTACCTGTTACAAGGTATGGGTGTCAAACACAATTTTCTAGCCCAGGAGTTGAGCTGCCCTCCTCCCAGCTGTCCTTCCTTATGTATTCCAACTGTTTTGATTACCTGGTATTTTTAATTTATCATTTATCCTCCTGGCCCTTTGTTCTGGCTCTCCACTTCCCTCTCTTCTCTCTTCTCACATGGCTCAGGTTCATGTCAACTCTAGACTGTCCCAGATTTCCCTGTGTCTGACTATGTTCTCTCTTCTATCTATAATAAACTTTCTACTCCAACATACCTAGCAACAGCCACATTCTTTTTTTTTTATTTTCATTTTCATTGAGCTCTCATTAACTACTCCTTGCTTTCAAATTCATGGCCATTTATTTCTTTAATAGTTGTTACTGTTTGGCTTTGACTGAAGTTTGGCTAAAGGACTTCCCATCTATGAGGTAGAGATGAATGCACTGACACTGAGTATGTAATGGAATGTGCAAAATAAATGACCTGTATCTTGGAAGATAAACAGGTGCCCTGGGAGAGTGGAAGATTGTATTTTAAAACATTTCCAAGATGAGGGTGTTGCAGGATATTTGATCCCAGTGTGATCCCTTAGATTGTGAACTGTAAAAACCTGTGCTTTGTTTGGTCTGGTTGAGCCCTAACACAAACCTTAATTCCAAGAACTTTCTGTTTATTCTAAACAGGTGATTATGGTATAGTTCCATCAGCCCTAGAACATACCTTTAATTCAAAAGCTCTCTGTGCACAGGATTTAATAATGTTAACCCTAGGTCAAGAGGCAAAGCAAGAAACCAGCTGACAGGGATTAAAGAGTAAGTGGAAGTTTCAGCTGAAATGTATTTAAGACAGAGTGTAACAGTGGAAAGAGTTTTAGATTGGTAGCTTTTGGGCTTTTTGAGCTTTGAGCTAGAAAGCCTTTGGCCTTGGGTTCTTTTGGTCTATCCCCCTGAGCTGTCATCTGAACTGGTGAGCTTTTGGAGCTTTTTCCTCTTAGATGTGAGGTGAGTAGCAGGTTCAGATGTGTGCTTTATCTGACTTTCTGAACTGCAGGTTTTCTCCCCAGTACCTAGCTCCTGGGTCTGTATTTAAACTCAAACAATTGGGATTTTCATTTTTTTATAACAACACTAGGGTTCTGTGTGCCCCTAGGGGTTGGGGCAAAGCTAGAATACCTCTGCTATTTGCATCATTTGACCTTTGATCCACTGGTAGAAGAGCTACTACTGTCCTGAGACTCAGCTGTATTGTCCAAGCTAATGAGGGAGTCTGCATGGGCCTAGCAGTCAGGAACAACAGTGGGAGGTAGCTTATGGGTTTGTTCTGGGATTGTCCTCTGATGTAGCTGTAGGGAACTGTGAATGAGACCAGAGCCCATACCATGGTGAGTGTGGGGCCATTGTTCCCAGGCCAGGCAGAGCAGGTCTGCTGAGCTATTACAGCCTGATCTGCTTTGACCAAGATGGGCTGTGGTTCAGACTCTGGTTTTGTTGTTTTCCATGTGGTGACCTCAGCAGAGATCCTTGTCCTCTGACCCTTCTTGAGTGTTGATTGTCCAGGAGGAGGGGACCCTGTGGCCTGGGCAGTAGAAAGTTGTGGTGCTTATAGTATCACTATCTAGTGTGCACACCCAGGCATTGCTTTTGCTGTGCATTGGATAGATAGATTGGAAAACTGAAAGTCTCATTTCTAGAAATGCCTCATGTTATATTCCACACATGGTTTTGTGTAACAAATTTTATAAATAGTTTTGAAACTGGTAAAAAAAAAAAAAAAAGGTGGTGGTGGTCATCATTCAGCAATAATTTTTTATTTTTTTTTTTTTTTTTTTTTACATCTTTCATCTACCACCAGGCACAATGATGTGATTCAGGAAATTCAATTTCAGGGTTCAAAAGGATTTTCTGAGATGCAAAATTTTGTCAGTGTCAGGTGTGCCTGGTTTTAGGTAAGTGAATAGGGCAGATTCCACATCTTGTGACATAATCCATGCATCAGAAACAGATACTAAATTATTCTCCAACATTTTGTGTGTGAGTGTTGGCAAGGGCTGGGCTGTGCCTGAACCCACAAGGGGACATGAGGGACTGCAAGCCATAGCCCATCTTTATGATCACCTCCATTTTCCAAAAGACTTCCAGAGCAAAGGACTCTCTGGAAAGGAGTTTAGTAGTAGCTGGAGGGTCAGAAATATAACAGTTTAGGTGTCACTTTATGTTTGTCTTGTGTGATTTATGGAATCTGTGTTTATTTAATTTGTATTAATTAAAAAATCAAAGGTATCTCTGGTCCAGTGCACATTTTTCATGCTAGAGTTTCCTTATGTCTTTTCATGTAAACTTAACTATATTTTAGGCTTATGTTTTTGGCTTTTTCTCTCACCCCCTCATTCTTTCACAAACACTGTACACATTCTTGATTATTGAAGTTTGTGGTAAGTACAGAAGTCACATCATGCCAGAAGATTATGAGATTCGTGACAATAGAATCATCCCTTATTTTTCTGTTTTCCTCTGTTTCTTACCAGGTGGCTTTTCTGATATGAGATAGAGATTTTGGATTGTTCTTTAGCAATCAGATAAAGACAATTTGCATTATGTCTGTAGAAGGCAGAAGAAGAGATAAAGGTGATGAAGGTGAGTGATACCAGTTGGCCAGTTTACTCCTTCTCTTTTGACATTTTCTTTTGGTGATCTGTCATTTTCTTCAGAAGTTTCATGTGTCCAGTGGTCTCCATATTCTTTATTTGGATGATTTTATTCTCCTGAAAAGATTAAATCAAAACCCTGCCCCAACCCTAATTCAGGGGTGAGTTTCATACCTTTTAGGCATGTTATATCTTTTATAGGCAAAAATGTTTTTTGGAAATAAAAAAAGTATAATATCTCAATTAAAGTTAAAAAAATCTTTGAAAGTTTACAAATATACCTTAAAGTGTATTTATTTCTAGATAATAAAGGGCATTCACTTTTATTTTCAGCCTGCCTTTTACAAGCAGCTTTTAAATAAAATCACTGTAAATCCTATGTGCCTGCCTCTGCCTCCCAGGTGGTATGTAAAAGGCATGTGCCTCCCAAATGCTGGGATTAAGGCTATGAACCACCAACACCCTGTCATTGTAACTCCTGAATTTAGAAAACAACTAATTAATAGAGAACTGCTTGTCTCTGCTGGGATTAAATGAATGGTCTATCACCACGCTGCTCAAATATGTTATATTCACTCCAAATTATTCCAACTCAAACAAGTTTATACCTTTGAATTTATTTCAAACATTTTAAACCTCTTAACTGTTTTTAATATGAAACAACAAAAGTATCTTTTTTTTATTTAAGAAGAAAACTTTAGTCTTTATTAAGTTAGTTTGGACTGAATGACCACACTGTCTGATGAACAGTTACCTCTGCTTATTCAGGAGATCTCTACTATTCAAATCTAATCATGATCAATTTTGATAGGATCTACCTTTCTTTTCCTGTGGAAACATTCAGTTTTACCAGTGAAGACACAGTTCAGTAGTTTCTCACTGTCTACTCCTTTTAGTTATGTTTACTTCTTTTTGTTCTAGAGTATTTAGGTGTGCTGTTAAGTTGCTACTAAGAGATCTTTCTGATTATTTTTTCTGAATGTACTTAATGCTATGAACTGTCTTCTTGTCAACACTTCCATTGTGTACTATGAGTTTTGATATTTTGTGTATTCATTTCATTGACTTCTAGAAATTCTTTAATTTCTTTCTTTATTTCAGTTTTGATCCATTTTTTATTCAGTAGAGAGTTGTTCAATTTCTATGAGTTTGTAAGCTTTCTATTGTTTTTGTTATTGGTGATGTGCTGCTTTAAACCTTAGTGGTCTGATAGGATGCAGAGAGGTTATTGCAAGTTTCTTATATCTTTTGAGACTTCTACTGTTCAAGTATATCATCAATTTTGGAGAACAATTATGAGTTGCTGAGAAGAGGGAACAATCTTTTTTTGTTTGGGTGGATGTTCTTTAAACATCATTTGGGTATTTTTAGTTTTTTGATGTTAGTTAGCTGGAGCATTTCTCTGTTCAGTTTGGTCAGGGGGACCTGTCCATTGGTGAGAGTGATATATTGAAGTCTTTCCCTATCAGTTTATGAGGGCTAGATGTGATGCATGATGCAAGCTGCAGAAGTGTTTCTTTTATAACTTGGGCTCTCTTAGTTTGGGGGCATAGATGTTAAGTATTGAAATGTTATATTGCTGGATATTTTTTTAATATGTCATATTTTTTGCCATCTTTTGATTAGTTTTTTTTTGAAATTTGTTTTGTTAGATATTAAAATTGCTATACAAGCTTGATACTCTAGTCCATTTATTTGGAATATCTTTTCCAACACTTTACCTTGAGATAATATCTATCTTGATGTGAAGCTGTGTTTGATGGGTTTAGAAGAAGGGTGGATTCTGTTTTATCATCCATTTTGTGAGCCTGTGTCTTTTTATTGGTGAATTTGGGTCAATGGTATTAAGAGATATCAATGAACAGTGATTGTTAATCTTGGTATTTTTTTTGGTGGAAGTGGTGGTGGTTTTAGCACCTTGTGTGGGGCTGTATTTATAGATACATATTGTTTAAATTTGACCTTAACATGCAACATCTTATTTTCTCCATTTGCTGATTGAAAGTTTCTGGGCATAGTTAGTAATTTTTCTTGGCTTCTGTAGTTTTTTAGAGTCAGAAGCACACTGTCTATGTCCTTCAACCTCTAGCATCTTTACTGAGAATACAGGATTAATTCCAATAGATCTGCCTTTATTTATTTCTTGGTTGGATTTTATTTTTTTGTTTGTTTGTTTTGGTTTGTCTGATTTGGTTAGTGTGGTCTGTTTGATTTTTTTTTTTGTTACAGCTTTTAATATTCTTCTTTGTTCTGTATATTTAGTGATTTTATTATTCTCTGGTAAGAGGACTTTCTTTTCTGGTCCAATGTCTTTGGTATTTTTGTATGCTTTTTGTGCCTTGATAGACATCTTCTTCTTTAGGTGAAGAAATTTTTCTTGTATGATTTTGTTGAAAATATCTTCTGGAACCTTGATCTCATCCTTCTTCTGCTAATCTGATTATCATCATGTTTTGTCTTTTCATAATGTCTCAGAGTTCCTGGATTTTTTGATAGGGAACTTTTGGATTTAACTTTTGGATTTATCTTTTTCTGTTTTTTTTTTTTTTTTTATTGTTTATTTTCAGACAGGATTGCTTTTTATAGGCTTTGCTGTCCTGGAATCACTTTGTAGACCAGGCTGGCCTCAAACTCAATAGTCCAGCTGTTTCTGCCTCCCTGAATTCTGGTATTAAAGGAGTGTATAAACACACCTGTCTTCCATTTCTTCTATTTTGTATTCAGTGCATAAATTTATCTCCTTGATTTCTGTTTTTTCTGTGAACCTTGCCTCTGTATTTCCTTGCTGTAGTCTTTAAATTTTTCATTTCCAGGATTCCCTAAATTTCTGCATTTAAAAATAATTTTTTTTTGGTTTTTGAGCCTGGGATTCTCTGTGTAGCATATGTTGTCCTTGCCTTGCTTTGTAGACCAGGCTAGCCTCAAAGTCACTCTGCCTCTACCTACCCAAGTGCTGGGATCACAGGTGTGCACCACCATGGCCAGCTTGTTTTTGCTTTCTTTATTGTTCATATTTCCATATTTCCAGAATGTGTTTTATTCTGTCATTCTCCATTCAGCAGAGGCCTGGAGCTCAGCTTCCAGATGGAGAACAGTGGTTCCATTTCTCTCAGGGGCGGCTAGAACAGTTTAGGGCAACACCCATGTTAACTAGATGGGGGTGTGGAAAGAATTTTCTATTGACTTTTACAGGTAGCTATAATATTAGAATAAAATCATCAGTGATAGTGGAAATTCTGGTGTTCCAGAGCCTATGGCAATACCAAAGTGTTACCATTCTTAGATAAGCTGCTGTGCCTTGCTCTAAGGACTTTCACCTCAGAGGTTCAAGTAAAAGTCCATGCCTGGTTGGCTTGCAACCAAGACATAGACCTAGTGAGACACAGACCCAGTGAGGCCTAGGCCCAGTTGGCCAGTGAGCAAGCCCAGAGGGGAATAAATGATGAATCTCAAAGGCCATGATGGAACACTGATGGTATCAGGTGGCATACAACCTACCAGAACACATGCACACCCTGCATGGGCTGGATTTCTTAGGAAGAACATTGAATCTGTTGAATGGTTATTATTAATGAGATGTTCAGGACCACAGTGAAAGAAAGAGTCAAGTGGAGCAGAAATAAATGTAGTCTTTGGTTTGTAGAGAAAAGCATCACTAGGTAGTTTCAGATGGCAGTCTGAAACAGAGACAGGAATTTTTAAGGAGATCATCATCAAAGAGAAGGTCTTAGGTCTGGATTTGAAGCCTAAGATGGTGTCCTTAAATTAACACTCCCTCCTGATAATTCTTCCGTTAATCAAAGAAGTAGGCTAAGTGATTCCTAATACCAGGAAAGAACTTCATATAAAACCTGTGCCAAATGTGTTCCAAGTGTGGCACGATCCATCCCATTTTGTCCATCCCAACTTAAAATCCAACTTGACAGTCTCACTCATGTTATGCACATTCTGGAAACAAGAAAAATGCAAAATTTAAGATAATAGATTTTTTGTGTTTTCAGTTCAACACTGTGACAGCCATCTGTGTTTGGCAGAGTCAGCTCCCCAGGGAAGATACTGTAACTGTTCATTGCATGAAGCAGTGAGGGTGAAGCCTGAGTTGTGTCTTGACAGTACAAGATGTTGAGGTGCCTAAGTTATGAGATACCTACCATAAAGTGCTACCTATAGGGAGTGGAAGTAAGCAATCTTGGGAATGTATGAGATGTTTCAGGGATAGGACCATCTAAGCCTTTTCAAACAGCATCAGGCTTTGTTGTTTTCCTTGCTAATCTTCTTTCCTTGGTCTACTCTTCCCTAAATATGTACACATTCCTCTCTACAAGAATGGGAAAGGGGTATTCTGTGCATCTATGTTGGAATGATGTAACTTGCTTCTGATGTTACAAGATGTGGCACCCAAAAAATTCTCTTGTGTGTCAGAAGAGACTGTGAAAATTTGAACAGTGTATGAGCTATTGCGGAATTTTAGGATCATTGAAGTTAGACTACATTTTCATCATGGGATGACAATAATCCTATAGTGAATTTGGTCAGAACTTATTTGATTGAATCAAAAAATCTCCCAGAGAAGATCATGTTTCTATCTTTGACACTGAAGAAAAAGTTTCTGTGTAGTCTTGGCTGTCCTGAAAGTTGGTATGTAGACCAAAAAGGTTTTGAACTTACAGATCTAACTCCAGTCTAGTGTTGGGCTTAAATATAGTCCAACATGCCTGGCGTCAACATAAATATCAACATTATCTGCTGAGTCTGGAATGTAGCATTTTGGGTTTTGTTTTTTAATTTTGTTTTGTTTTGTTTTGTACATGTAAGCATAGGTTGTTGTGCTGATCTTCATCCATATCCTGCATTTGAAATTTGGAAGAGAGCATATTTAATTTCTTAGGATGGCATATATTCATGACACTAACAGTGTCTAAGCTTTCTGAGTTATTGAATTGCAGGTGTGTGACATTCTTTCTACCTGCTGTATTTGTTTTTTTAGACTTTATTTATTTAATTTATTCACACTTAATTTGTTTTAATATAAATTTGTTTTTCTATAATTTATTCTCTGACATGAACTCAGCTCTTTGAACACCTCCTGCTGGGGGGTGTAGCCTTGTGAGGCCACAGAATATGGTGCAGCCATCCTTGATGAGACCTGAAAAGCTAGGGTCAAACAGAAGGGGACAACTATCAGGAGACTATGGAAAGGGCCTAGGGTGAGAAGAAGGAGAGCGGGTGGGACTAGGAGGAGACGATGGAGAGGGCTACAGTGGGTATACAAAGTGAATAAATTGTGATAAATAAATAAATAAAATTTAAAAATAATGTATCCACTTAACATCCCAATTTTACGCCCCTCCTTTGTCTCTTCCTGGTTTCACCCCTCTGTTCCTCTTTCACCCTTATCCCATTTCTAATTTCTCAGATAAGGGGAGCCCTCCTCTCCTACCATCTGACCCCAGCCTATCAAGGCTCACTAGGACTACCTGCATTTTCTTCCTTTGTGGTGTGGCAATGCCCCCTCTACCAGGGAAAAGTGATCAAAGATCAGGCAACAGAGTCCATGTCAGAGCCAGCCCCTACTCTTCTTAATATGGATCCCACCTGAGACTGAGATGCCTATCAGCTACATCTGAGCAGGGGTCTGGTTCCTCTTCATGAATGGTCTTTGGTGGGTGCATCAATCTCTGCAAGTCCCCATGGGCCCAGATTTGTCGTCCTTGTTGGTTTTCTTATGGAGGTCCTGCCAGTTCTGGGTCTTTCTACTTTCTATCCCCCTATTTTTTCCTATGATTCTTTGTGCTCTACCCAAAGTTTAACTGTGAGTCTTAGCATCTGCTTCAAACCCCTACTGGGTAGAGTATTTCGGACGATATGTATGTTAGGCTCTCATCCTATTCCCTCTCCTCAGTCATTTCTGGTGTTGATTCTATTTGCCCTTTTGAATAAGAATTGACCATCCATACGGTCCTCCTCTTTATTTAGCTCCTTTAGGTCTGCAGATTGTAGTATGTTTATCCTATATTATGGTCATTATCCACTTACAAATGAGTAAATACCATGCATGTCTTTCTGGTTTTGCAATAACTCATATAGGATGATCATTTCTAGTTCCATCCACTTGCCTGAAAATTTCATGGTTTCCTTTTTGTTTTTAAATACACAAGTAGCATTCCATTGTGTAAATGTACCACAATTTCTGTAAAACATTGGTTTGTTTGAGAGACATGTAGTTTGTTTCCCTAGTCTGACTATTATGAATATAGATGCTATGAACATAGTTGATCAAATATCTTTGTTGAATGGTAGAGCATCTTTTTGATATATGCCCAGGAATGGTATAGCAGGGTCTTGAAATAACACTACTTCCAATTGTCTGAGAAAGCATCAGATTGATTTCTAAAGTGGTTGTATAAGTTTGCACACCCACCAGCAATGGAGGAGTGTTCCTCATTCTCCACATTCTCACTAGCTTGCTATTAAATTCAGGTTTTGACCTTAGCCATGATGGGTTGAAGATGGAATGTCATTTGCATTTCCATGATGACTACAGATATTGAACATTTAATGTCCACCATTTGATATTCCTCTCTGGAGAAATCTCTGTATAGTTCTGTACCCCAGTTTTAAATTGGATTATTTGGATTATTGGAGTTTAATTTCTTCAGCACTTTATATATATTGTTTATTAGCTCTTTCAGTTGTATGTGGGGTTGGTGAAGATCTTTTGCCAGGCTGTAGGTGGCCATTTTATTCTATTGACAGAATTCTTTGCTTCATAGAAGCTTTTTGTTTCATGAGATCCTATTCATTAATTCTTGATCTTAGAGCAAGTGTTCTTGGTGTTCTGTTGAGGAAGTTACCTTTTATGCCAATGAGATCGAGGATCTTTCCCACTTTTTTTTTTTTTTCTAACAGATTTAGTGTATCTGGTTTTATGTTGAGGTCTTTGAACAACTTGGACTGCAGTTTAGTGCAGGGTGATAAATATGGATCTATTTTCATTTTTTTTCCACATGTAAACTTCAAGTTAGACCAGCACCGTTTGTTGAAGATGCTGTCCATTTTCCATTGCATGGTTTTGGCTTCTTTGTCAAAAATCAAGTGGCCATAGGTGTGTGGGTTTATTTATGGGTCTTCACTTCAATTCCATTCATCCACCATTCTGTTTTTATTTCAGTACCGTGCAGTTTTTTATTACTATTGATTTATAGTAGAGCTTGAGATCAGGGATGGTGATACCTACTGAATATCTGCTATAGTACAGGAATATTTTAGCTATTCTGGCTTTTTTATTTTTCCATATGAAGCTGAGAATTTCTTTTCAAATTCCTTAAGGAATTGTGTTGATATTTTGATGGGAATATCATTTAATCTATAGATTGTTTTTGGTATGATAGCAATTTTTACTATGTTGATCCTTCTGACCCATCTGCATGAGAGATATTTGTATCTTCTTGTATCTTTTTCAATTTCTTTCTTCAGAGGCTTAAAGTTTTTTTTTTTTTTTTTTTTTTTTCATGCAGGTTTTTCACCTGCTTGTTGAGGATAACTCCAAGGTATATTATGTTGTTGTTGTTTTTTTTTTTTTTTTCCTGCCTACTGTGAAGGATGTTGTTCTCCTAATTCTTTCTCAGTCCATTTGTCTTTTGCATACAGGAGTGCTACTGATTTTTTTTTTTTTGAGTTAACTTTATATCCAACCACTTTGATAAAGTGTTTTTCAACTGTAGGAGTTCGCTACAGTAGAATATTTGGGGTCACTTTTATATACTGTCATATATGTGAATATAAATACTTTGACTTCTTCCTTATCAATTTGTATCCCTGTGATCTCCTTTAGTTGTCTTATTGCCCTAGATAGGACTTTGAGTACTGTACTGAAGAGATTTGGAGAGAGTGTGTAGCCTTGTCTTGTCCCTGAGTTCAGTGGAATTGATTTAAGTTTCTTTCCATTTTGTTTCATGTTAGCTATAGGATTGCTGGATTGCTGTATATTGTCTTTACTATTTTTAGATCTGTGCCTCTGTCCCCAGTCTCTCCAAGACTTTAAACAAGAATGACTGTTGGATATTGTCAAATGTTTTTTCAGCATCTAAGAAAATGATCCTGTTTTTTTTTTTTTTTTTGTTTTGTTTTGTTTTCAATTTCTTTATATGACGGATTAAGATTCCCTATATTGAACTATCCCTGCATGCCTGGGATTAAGCCTACTTGGTAATGGTGGATGATATCCTTGACATGTTCTTGGATTTGGTTTGCAATTATTTTATTGAGTATTTTTGCATCATTGTTCATAAAAGAGATTGGTCTGAAGTTCTCTTTCTTTTTGGGGGTCTTTGAGGATTTATCAAGGTGATTTTGGTCTTACAAAAGGAGTTTGGTCATGTTGGGTCCATTTCTATTTTGTGGAATAATTTGAAGAATATCGATATTGACTCTTCATTGATGGTCTTGTAGAACTCTGCTCTGAAATCATCTCACTCATGGCTTTTTTTGATTGCAAGTATTCAGATGGCTGCTTCTATTCCCTAAGCAGTAAAAGACTATTTAATATCTTTACCTGATTTTCATTCAACTTTGGTAAGTGGAATCTAACAAGAGAATTGTATATTTTATGTAGATTTTTAAATTTTGTGGCATATACGTTTTTGACATAGGATCTAATGGTTCTTTGGATTTTCTCAGTGTCTGTTATCTCTCTCTCTTCCTTTCAGACTGTTGATTTGGATTGTCTTTCTTCCATTTACTTAGTTTGACTAAGAGTTTGTCTATGTATTTTATTTTCTCAAAGAACTAGCTCTTGGTTTTGTTGATTCTTTGAATTATTCTCTTTGTTTCTAATTTATTGATTTCAGCCCTGAGTTTGGTTAGTTCTAGTAGTCTACTCCTGTTGAGTGTGTTTGCTTCTTTTTTTCTAGGGCTTTCAAGTGTGCCATTCAGTTGCTTGTATGGGATGTCTCCAATAGCTTATGAAGGCCTTTAGTGCTATTAAAAGTCCTCTTAGGACTGCTTTCATTGCAGTTTGGGTATGAGGTACCTTAATTTTCATTGAATTGTAGGAAGTTCTTTCTTTATTTCTTCCCTGACCTAGATTTCATTGAGTAGGGAGTTGTTCAGTTCCCACGTGTGTGTAGGCATTTTGTTATTTTTGTTATTGTTGAGGTCCATCTTTAGTCCATCATGGTCTGACAGGATACAAGATATTATTTCAAACTTATTGTATCTGTTGAGACCTGGTTTGTGACCTACTGTATGTTCAGTTTTGGAGAAGGGTCCATGAGGTGCTGAAAGAAGATAGATTCTTTTCTGTTTGGGTTAAAAATTCTCTAGATATCTGTTAGGTTCATTTGATTCACGACATTCATTTGTGTCATTATTTTTCTCAGTTTAAGTCCTTTTCCATTGTTCTGTCCCTTGATGATAGTTACATGTTGACCTCTCCCACTATTAATGTATGGTGATTGATATGTTCTTTAAGTTTTATTAATCTTTCTTTTACAAATGTGGGTGTCCTTGTATTTGGGGCATTGTTGCTCAGAATACAGATGCCATCTTGGTGGAATTTCCTTTGTTGAGTATGAAGTATTCTTCATTTTTATTTATTTATTTATTTATTTATTTATTTATTTATTTTTTTTATTTAGGAGCAATAACTGATATCAGGCAATATTTTTAATAGTTTGAAACTATGTGTAACCACATAGTTTTTTTAAAAAATCTTTCAAAATTTTATTGTGTTCTTTTAAATTTTTATTAATAATAGTTTATTCACTTTGTATCCCCTCTGTACCTCCCTCCTTCCTCCCCTCCCAATCCCACCCTCCATCTTTCCCACCCCTGACCTTCTCCCAGTCCCCTGATAAAGGAGGTCCTCCTTCCCTTCACTCTGATCCTATTCAATCAGGTCTCATCAGAGTGACTTCATTGTCTTCTTCTGTGGCCTGCAAGGCTGATCCCACCTCAAGGGGAGGTTATCAAAGAGCAGGCCAATGAGTTCCTGTCAGAGACAGTCCCTGTCCCCATTACTATGAATCCCACTTGGATACTAAACTGCCATAGGCTACCTTTCTGTGCAGGGGTTTCAGGCCATCTCCATGAGTGGTCCTTGGCTGGAGTACCAGTTTCAAAAAAGACCCTGTGCCCAGTATTTTTGTAACTGTTGCTGTCCTTGTGGAGCTCCTGTCATCTCCAGGTTTACTATCTCCCAGTTCTTCCATAAGATTCCCTGCACTCTGCCCAATGATTGGCTAAGAGTCTCAGCATCTTCCTTGACATCCTGCAGGGCAGAGCCTTTCAAAGGCCCTCTGTGGTAGGCTCCTGTCCTGTCCCTGTATTCTCCCTCATCTGATGTCCATCCTCTTTGCCTTTCTGCATGGGGTTTGAGCATCTTAGCCAGCATACTCCTTCCTGATTAATTTTCTTAGGTGTACAGATTTTGGTATTTTTATCCTATATTTTATATCCTATATCCACTTATGAGTGAGTACATACCCTGAGAGTCTTTCTGTTTCTGGGATACCTCACTCAGGATGATCTTTTCCATTTCCCACCATTTACCTGCAAATTTCATGTTTTCCTTGTTTTTCATTGCTGAGTAATATTCCATCATATAGATATACCACAATTTCTGTATCCATTCCTCAACTGAGGGCCATCTGTGCTGTTTCCAGCTTCTGGCTATTACAAATAAAGCTATTACAAACATAGTTGAGCAGATGTCCTTGTTGTATACTTGAGGGCCTTTTGGATATATGCTTAGGAGTGGTATAGCTGGATCTTGAGGAGGCGCTATTCCTAATTGTCTGAAAAAGTGTCAGGTTGATTTGTAAAGTGGTTGTATAAGTTTACATTCCCACCAGCAATGAAGGAGGGTTCCCCTTTCTCCAAATCCTATCCAGCATGAGTTGTCACTTGAGTTATTTGTCTCAGTCATTTTGATGGGTGTAAGGTGAAATCTCAGGGTGGTTTTGATTTGCATTTCCCTGATGACTAAGAATGTTGAACATTTCTTTAAGTGTTTCTCTGCCATTCTATATTCCTCTATTGAGAATTCTCTGTTTAGCTCTTTACCCATTTTTTTTTTTTTAATTTGGGTTACTTGATTTGTTGGTTTTTAACTTCTTGAAATCTTTATAAATACTGGTTATTAACCTTCTGTCAGATATAGGGTTGGTGAAGATCCTTTCCCAATCTGCAGGCAGTCATTTTGTTTTGATAACAGTTTCCTTTGACTTATAGAAGTTTTTCTGTTTCATGAGGTCCCATTTATTGATTGTTGCTCTTAGAGCCTGTACTGTTGAAGTTCTGTTCAGGAAGTTGTCCCTTGTTCCAGTGAGTTCAAGGCTCTTCCCCACTTTTTCTTCTAACAGGGTTAGTATGTCTGGTTTTATACTGAGGTCTTTGATCCACCTGAACTTTAGTTTTGTGCAGAGTGATAAATATGGATCTATTTGCATTTTCCTACATGTAGACATCCAGTTAGACCAGCACTTTTTGTTGAAGATGCTATCTTTTTTCCATTGTATGGTTTTGGCATCTTTGTCAAAAATCAGGAGTCCATAGTGTGTGCGTGTATTTCTGGGACTTCTATCCAATTCCATAGATCCACTAGTTGGTGTCTATGCAAGTACCATGCAGTTCTTATTACTGTTACTCTATAGTACAGCTTGAGATCAGGGATGGAGATACTGCCAGAAGATCTTTTATTATGGAAGATTGTTTTAGCAATTCTGGGTTTCTTGTTATTCCATATGAAGTTGGGAATTTTTCTTTCAAGGTCTTTAAAGAATTGTGTTGGTAATTTGATGGGAATTACATTAAATCTGTATATTGCATTTGGTAAGAAGACCATTTTTACTAGGTTTATCCTGCCAAGCCATGAGCATGAGAGATCTTTCCATCTTCTGATATCTTCTTCTATTTCTTTCTTTAGAGACTTGAAATTTTTTTATACAAGTCTTTGACTTGCTTGGTTAGGGTCACACCAAGGTACTTTATGTCCTTTTTGACTATTGTGAAGGATGTTGTTTACCTAATTTCTTTCTCAGCACTTTTGTCTTTTGTATACAGGAGGGCTACTTATTTTTGAGTTGATTTTGTATCCAGCCACATTGCTGAAAGTGTTTGTCAGCTTTAGGGGTTCCTGGTAGAATTTTTGGGGTCACTTAGGTATATTATCATATCATCTGCAAATAGTGATATTTTGACTTCTTCCTTTCCCATTTGTATCCCCTTGATCTTCTTTAATTGTCTTATTAATCTAGCAAGGACTTTGAGAACTATGTTGAAGAGATATGGGAAGGGGCAGCCATTGCCTTGTCCCTGAATTCTGTGGGATTGCTTTAAGTTTCTCTCCATTTAGCTTGATGTTGGCTATAGGATTGCTGTATATTGCCTTTACTATGTTTAGTTATGTGCCCTGTATCCCTGATCTCTCCAATACTTTAAACATGAATGGATGCTGGATTTTTTTCAAATGCTTTTTCAGCAACTAAGGAGATTATCATGTGTTTATTTTTTTTCAATTTGTTAATATGGTGGATCATATGGATGGATTTTTGAATATTTAACCACCCCTGCATACCTGGCCTGAAGCCTACTTGGTCATAGTGGATGGTATATTTGATGTGTTCTTGTACTGGGTTTGTAAAGTATTTTGTTGAGTATTTTTGCATCAATGTTCATAAGAGAGATTGGCCTGAAATTGTCTTTATGCTGGGGTATCCAGGGCTGCTTGCTCCTGAATAACTGGGTTCTGGAGATGCCATATTGCTTTGTCTTTTGTTGGTTGAGCTTTTACACTGGCTTCTACCCATTGGGATATCTTAGGTGTTGGGTGTTAGTTTCTGGTACTTCCTGGAATCCTGTGGTGGGGCGAATCCCCTTGGCAGGAAGATTTTTCCCAAAGGACCTCTCCTCCATTTTTTTAGGTATGGTCAATGAATGGCAGGTGTTTTTCAGGAATTGCCACAGCTCATCTCTGGCATACAGACCTGAGTAGTAATTGTTGCCTTTGTTAGTAAAGGGGGCTATCCTCTTACCCAGAGAAGTCCTGGAGACAACTGCCCTGCTGCTGGGTTTCTTGCTGTAAATTTAGTGAGCTGCTGCTGTAACCTGGGTGCCTTGTGGTTTGGTCCGTTTAGTTAGGGATAACTGGTTGTCCCTTGGAGCAGTATCTGGGGTTGATCTCAGGAAACCCAGGCTTCTGTAGGTCTCAGTTTGGAGCTCTGTGCCCCAGTACCCAAGTGGTAATCAGTGGCAGGTGAGCACCACTCTCATGTGTACAGCAGGAGGCTAGAGTCTGGAGCCTGTGGATAACCAGAAACTTTTCTGGAGCTAGGTGTCCTGAGGTAGGGCCAGATATTTCCCCACCTTTGGGTTTTCTCCCAATAGGAAGACTCAGTCTGTGGTGTTTGACGGGGTGTGTAGAATGCGTAGGCACTTGCCAATAATGGCTCCAAGCTGGTGACTGGGAAAGAAGCTGAGAACTTTTCCAAGAATGTTCCTGTGTATGGTGGATGTAGTGTGTGTGTGGGGAGTTGGCTGAGTTCTCTAAGCTGGGACCTGCTGTTTCCTGCCCTGTGGGTTTTTTCTCCAGACAGGGAAACCCAGCCTCTAGTGTCCTGGGGCACACAGTTCTGTGATGGAGAGTAGGGCATGCAGGGCTAGCAGCTGGCAGCACACTCAGGCCTGACAGCTGTGCACCCACCAGTCTGCAGGACTTTCCAGGGATAGACTGGGTGACCTGAGGTCAGTCCTGCTTTCTTCTTCCCTGTTTCTTTTCTAGACTGGGGCTCCCAGTCTCTGGTGCCCTGGAGAACATAATTTAGTCTGGAAAGGTTATCAGGACACAAAGGTGTATCCTGCGACCCAGGATATCTTCCAAGTTCTCGCTGAGTGACCTGAGAGTGGACCTGACTGACTCCCACACTGTGGAGTTTCCTCTCACCTGGGAAAAAGGATCTTTGTTGTTTTAGGGCCCAGAGTTCAGTCTTTTAGTTGCTGTACCAACATTGCTGTCCTACTCCTCAGACCCAATGTCCTCCTGGCACCGCCATCTTGGATTCCCCCTTCCTCATCCCTTTCAAATAATTTTGGTTGAAAGTCTATTTTATTAGATATTAGAATATCTACTCCTGCTTGCTTCTTGGGTCCATTTGTTTGAAAACCTTATTCCTGCTGCAACATCCCAGGAACTTTCCCAGAGATTAGCTGGGTGCTCTGAGGTTGGACCCGATTGTTTCCCTCATCATTGTTTTTTCTTCTTACATTTGAACACACAGTGGTGTTTGGGACCCACAGATCCAACTATTGGTCACCATGCAGTCTCTGCTACCCAGCTTATCAGACACAGTATGCAATCAGCCCTGCCATCTGGGATCTATTTTTAATTTTTACTGAATATGAGTATTTTGATTGTATGCATGAATATGCACCTCTTTTGTGCCTAATCCTCACAGTAGTCTCAAGATGTCTTCAGAACTCATGAACTTATAGCAATTGATAGTAGTGGGTCCCAGGTAATCACTGACAATTGAGCCCAATTATTTGAAAGAGCAGCAAGAACTCCTCACTGCTGAGCCATCTCTCCTGTTTTATGTTGCTTATTTATGATCAGCATTTACATTGCTAATATTTTCATCTTTCTATTTTTAGCTGTTTAAACATGCATTCCCTTTTAGTAAGATATCATTAAAGTTACAGTTTAAGCTGGGGCAGTGCAGATTTCTGGAAAATAAATATACAACAGGAGTGAATGTATAATTCCTTGTAGAAGCTTCAGTAAAGACCTCTGAGTTCTTTCAATATTTTGTGTTTGTTTGATTGACTTTTTAGGAGGCTCTGTCTTACTATATAGGTCTGGCTGTCCTAGAACTCTTTGAATAGATAATGCTGACATCCAGTTCAATAAGATACACCTGCGTCTGCCTCCTGAGTGATGGAATTGAAGGCATGACAGAATACACCCAGCTTGTCCACCATTTTTTGTAGTTAGTAACTGTTAATAAATTTCTCTGATCTGTACTACTTAGTATTGTTCATCTGTTAATTTCTCTCTCTGTGTGTCTCTGTCTCTATGTCTCTGTCTTTCTATTTCACACTCTTCTCTCTGTTTGTCTTTGTCCACATTAATTGCCATGTCTATTCCAAAGCTATATCCTCTTCAAAAAGTTCAGATATGATACAGTTAAAACTTGTTATTCTGTTTTCTTCTAAAATGATTTAGTGATAACATTAACACTTCTTTTTTAATAGAAAAGTTTTAATCTTTATTTTTAATCTATAGACTACATTATTTAGTAAGGAGGATATACAAAACAATGATCAAAGAATAATCATGTGTTCTATTCCTTTTCTTTTGTCTGGTCACTCAGAAATATGATGTTATTGGCTATGATTGTTGTTGCTTGCCACTCACATTATTTTTATCCATGTATTCACTGTAGTCCACTTTCCCTTCCACAAATATATGAGCCCCCCTCTTCACATACTGATATGCCACATCCCTGAGCCCTGGTCAAAACATAATATTCAGTACCATGTTGTCTTTTGATTGATGTTACCCATCTGTTCAGTGTCCCCTGATCAACACATCTCATTTGTTGGTATATAAAATATCATGACTGTGTTTTGTCATTCCACCTGTCTCATGACAAGGTCCTGACCTACTCACCCAAGTAACTGAAGATGATTCACAGATTGCTCAAGAACCCAACTAATGGCTAATTTATATTCATGTCTTACAAACTGATGAAACACAGGTTTTTGAAGCAAAGCACGCCTTTTTTTTTTTTTTTTTTCAATCTAACCTTTAGGCTTTTTCATCTCCCCTACTTCACATCATGCACAGCACCCAACTGTATAACATTAGCACTTCTGTGTCAGAAAATAAATTGAAGAAGCAGTAGAATTATATGATTATATTGACAATGAAGTATAAATTTATATTGTTGCCACTGTTTCTGTTGTACAAATGTATGGCATATTTTAGAATTCAGTGACCTTCAATGATGTGCATGTGAAATTCAGCCAAGAAGAGTGGGCCTTGCTGGAACCTTCCCAGAAGCAACTCTACAAAGATGTGATGCTAGAGACCTGTGAAAACCTCACTGCTATAGGTAAGACTGCAATTTTTCTTTCACTTTTAAAATAAAGAGACAACTTTTACTTTGTTATTGATCCTCTTCTGTAATTCCAATTGAGAATGAGGAGGAATGAGGTAAATAAATCAGGCATGGTTCTAAGGGTCACAGAAGATAGTGATTTAAGTTTTGCCTTAATAATAACATGATATTTCCAATAATATATATTTTCTGTTACTATATTTTAGGCTACAATTGGGATGACCATAATATTGAAGAACATTTTCAAAGTTCTACAAGTAATAAAAGGTAACTTTATGTGCATGTTGATACAGATATAAATCTTAAATTTTAATGTGTCCTGGAAGTTTGTTTTTTTTTTTGTTTGTTTGTTTGTTTATTGGCTGCTTTTTATTTTCTGTTTTTGAAATTTTTTTTTTTTTTTCTGGGTATCTGTGACTTACTTAGACTTGCTTGTTAGACCAGCCTGACCTCAAAATCACACAGATCTGCCTGCTTCTGCCTCCACAAGTGCTGGAATTGAAGGCATGTACCAGCACACATGGCTGTGTCCTGGAAGTTTTAAAGAAAAGCAACAGTGTAAAAAACAGCACTGCTTTAAGTGTACTGATGATCATTAAAATCTCATAATTCCATGTACTTCAATGTCAGGTATCTGATTTGTGTTTACAAGGCACTCCCCTAAGATAGAAGAAAATAAAATAATATTGTAACAAAAATACCTTTTGAATCATATGGACATTACAGCTTACTGACTTAAACTGCCAATCTGTTTAGTCTCATTCTATCTACTCAGATATTGTAAGAGGTATACACACTGAATTGGTGATCAGTATGTGTCCAAAACCTTCTAATAAGCAAAAATTACATAGTAGAACCAGTGTTACTAATTTTTGTGCAGTAACATTGTAAAGTTTAGTGAAAGGAGCAGCTTATGAGAATCAAGAATATTGTTGTGGAGAAACCTTAATCCCTATATGACATGTCTATGATGAACAAAAACAAACTGTGTTAATTCAATGTGGGAATCTTTATTATTTTTGTAAATTAAACTGGTATATCATATGTCAAAATGATTCTAAGACACATGAGCATAGGGTTATTGAAAGAAGCAGTGTCCCTGTCTTTCTCCAAGAACAATTGATTTGGTAGTAGTCCCCACTGTGAGTAAATTTTCTGAATGTGATAAATGGTTACTGTTAATTGGTTTTGCAACTTCACTGAGAATTCATCAGCAAACTCATATTGCTGAAAATACCCATGAATACTCGGAATTTGTAACTTCTGCTTGTGTTGGCTCACTTTGTAAATGAAGTATCATTCATACAGTACAAAAATTTGTGAATGGGTTTGCTGTGGTAAAACTCTGAATTCTTACAATACTCTTCATATATAGGAGAAAACCACTTATAGAAAAATGATGCTATAAAAGTGATCCACATAACAAATGCTCTTACCATCACAGGGATCTTCAAAAATACACATAATGAAGGGAAAAACCATTAATGTAAATAAAGGAATAAAACTTTAAAATTTGATTCTTCTTTACCATTAGAGCAAATTATGAAATTAATTCATATAGATAAATATATTTATTAGTGTAATGAAATCACTGTGGTAAATCTTTCACATGTGCCAATTTTCTTTGCAGGCATGAATACAGTCATACTGGAGAGAAACCCTTTAAATGCACTCTATGTGGTAAAGCCTTCTCCTATATCACTGTTCTCATATGGCATAAAAAAAGAACACACACAGGAGAGAAGTCTTACAAATGTAATCAATGTGGTAAAGCCTTTGCAAAAAACAGTACTCTCTTAAACCATAAAAGAACACACACTGGAGAGAAACCTTATGAATGTAATGAGTGTGGTAAAGCCTTTGCACAAACAGTCATCTCATAAGTCATAAAAGAACACACACTGGAGAGAAACCTTATGAATGTAACCAGTGTGGTAAAGCCTTTGCACGATACAGTCATCTCATAAGACATAAAAGAACACATACTGGAGAGAAACCTTATGAATATACCCAACGTGATAAATACTTTGCACAGCAGAGTAGTCTCTGAAAACATGAAAAAAAACAGTGGAGACAAGCCTGGTGAGGATAATTAGTGTGATTAAGCCTTTGCATGTAACAGTCATCTCCTAAGACAACAACACATTCTGGAGGGAAACCATATGAATTAACTGTGTGGCAAAGCCTTTGCATATAACATCTCCTAATACATAAAAGAACACATACTGGAAAGAAGCTGTCTGACTGTAACCAATGTGAAAAACTTTTGCACTTCAGAATCATCTTCACACTCATGAAAGAAATCCTAATGGACAGAAAGCCTACCAGTGCTTTTAACATGGTGAAACCATTCCATATTTGTATAATCTTCATCATCTTGAAAGGATTCATACTGGAGAAAACTTATGAATGTGTTAAAATGGTGAGGCCTTGCACAAATCTAGAGTCATCATCATCATCATAAAAGTATCCTTACTGGAGAGGAATTCTGTGACTACAAGCAATGTGGAAAGGCCTTTGTGTTCTTTGGTCCACTGAGATCCAACAGAACTGAAAAACTAGCTCAATGGAAATGACCTTCCCTTTTCTGAAGGGAAAGGGGAAAGGGAATAGAGACAATAGGAGTGGAGGGTAGTAATGGGGAGAGAAGGGAGGGGATTATGATTGGAATGTAAAGTAAATAAACTTATTTTTTTAAAGAATACAATGAATGGTAAATATCAATTACATGAAAAAGTATTATAAAATGTGTTTAGGGAAGACTTATTGATAAACCTGATTCTCAACATTTACTGTTTTCAATTGCCTCACTTTAGACAAGAAAAGTTCAGTCCAGTGGATGAATATGTAGGGAATGGTGAACTAACACCAGCCAGGAAGTTCTCTGAGAGTAACACAACAGTGGTAGCCTGTAGAAGTTTGTGTACACATACCTATTGTTCCAGGGGTTCTATTGGAAACCATCACAACCCAGACTTAATTTTGAGATGTGAGGGAGGAGGCTTTCTCTTCCATGTATGACCCGCTGTTAACCTAGTTGTGTAACAATGGCAAAGGTGAGTTTTCTCTGCCTGACTTCCTCTGGAGAGTGTCTTTAGACATAGATAAAATCAACCAAAATTGATTGATGGCTTTTGACAGTGATCCCTGCTAACTCTCTCCTTTGTTTAAATATAGGATGATTAGGATCTGTGCTCTTGTTCATATGATAGAATGTGCTATTTAATGCAAATCAAGCATTCTTGAAGTACCTAGTTTTAAACGATTATATACACCTATCCATGCAGCATCCCAGTAATTTCCCAAGGGTTATATAGACTCTGTTTTCTAGAGTTAAAGTTGAACTTATTTTCTGAGGTGGTTCCCAGAGTGTCTGATCATTGTTTGTTTGTGGGCCTTGCAAGCTTTAAACCTCATCTTCTGCCCTTCCTGCCTTCCTGGGCTGGTAGGAAACAGCTCTCTAGAAAGAAGGAGAACCAAGTTCTTTGAAATGCTTGTGATCAAATGTTTCAGACTTCATAGCATTTCATATTTCACATGTTTCTGGATGTGAGATGGTCAATTAAATATTGTCTTGTGAGTGGGACTGTAAAATGAGTTAAACTTAGTGTTTATTTCACAGTAAGGTTGCAGGCAAGCTTCAGGGAATGGAATCTTCTGACATGAACAGAGTGGCCCATGGAGAAGAAATAAGAGCAGAATATTATTTCCTTGTTTTAATAGCTGAGTAGTATTGAGATAAGTCATGGGTGGATGGCAGAGGAGGGAAACTCACCTTTTGAGTGGACTAGGGGAAGAGGATAGAGGGAAGAGGAAGGATGGGACCAGTAGAAGTTGAGGGAGAGGCCTTCAGCCAGGATATATAATGAATAAATTGTGAAAAAATTAAAAATAATTAATAAAAGAAAAAAAGAATTAGAAAAACAAAACCAGAGAGCAAAAATTTGAGTCCAGTCTGAGTAACCGCCCCTTTTCAAAAAAAAATATATATATATAAAGAAAGAAAAGATTAAGCAACTTACCACGGTCTTCCTTCTTGATTAGCTTTTTTAGGTCAACAGATTTTAGTATGATCATTCTATATTATATGTCTAATATCCACTTATATGTGAGTATGTACCATATGTGTCTTTATGATTCTGGGATACCTTACTCAGGGTGATCACTTTTAGATTCCACCATTTGCCATAAAATTTCATGATTTCTTTGTTTTTAATTGCTGAGTAGTATTCCATTGTGTAAATGTACCACAATTTCTGCATCCATTCCTCAACTGAAGGACATCTGGGTTGCTTCCAGTTTCTGGCTATTACAAATAAAGCTGCTATGAACATGGTTGAGCAAGTATCCTTGTTGAATACTTGAGCATTTTTTGGATATATGTCTAGGAGTGGTATAGCTGGATATTGAGGTAGCACTATTCCTAATTGTCTGAGAATGTAACAGGAGTCTATCACAGAGGTCCTCTGAAAGACTCTACCCAGCAGGGTATCAAAACATATGCTGAGATTCATAGCCAAATATTTTGCAGAGTGCAGGGAATGTTATGAAAGAAAGGGGAGATAGAAATATCTGGAGGGAACAGGAGCGCCACAAGGAGAACAACAGAACCAAAGATATGGGCACAGGGGTCTTTTCTGAGACTGATACTTCAAACAAGGACCATTCATGGAGATAAATTAGAACCCCTGCACAGAAATAGTCCAAGGCTGCTCTGTATCCAAGAGGGTTCCCCAATAATAGGACCAGGGACCATCTCTGACATGAACTCATGGGCTAGTTCTTGGATCAGCTCCACATGAGCAGGGAACAATCCTGCCAGTTCACAGAGAAAGACAAAGAAGCCAGTCCTGATGAGACCTGATTGACTATGGTCAGATGGAAGGGGAGGAAGTCCTCCCCTATCATTGGACTGGGGACAGACATAGAAGAAGAAGAGGGAGGAGGTGAGATTGAGAGGGGATGTTGGAGGGGCTACAGCTGGGATACAAAGTGAATAAACTGTAATTAATAAAATAAAATAAAATAAAAAGAAAAGAAAAATTAAAAAAATGTTTAATAAAAGAAAGGAGAATCAAAGATGGTGGTACCAAGAGGACAGTATCTGCAGAGCAGTATAGCAGTGACTACACAGCAAGCAACAGACCAAACTCTGAGCCCTAAAACAACAGCAATTGTGTTTCCAAGTTAAGAACAAACCCCATGGAGTGGGAAGTAATCGGTCCTTTCTCAGGTTACCCAGCTAAACCATGGAAGAGTTCCCGGGTCCCTGCAGGCAATAGGTCACCAGCCCAGAGCCACATGACTGTGTGCTCTGGTCACCATCCCAGACTGTACTGTGGGCCCCACAACACCAGAGATTGGGATTTCCAGTCTAGAGAAAACCCCATGGAGTAGGAAGCAATCAGGACTGACCTCAGGTCACCCAGAAAATCCCTGAAAAAGGTCTGGGCTCTAGATGGTGCTCAGCCCAGAGAGCTGCTTTAATGCCCAAATCACTGTCCCACACAGAACTGTGGGCACAAAAGCACCAGGGACCAGGTTTCCCTGTTGGGAGGAAACCCCATGGTGAAAGAAACATCAAGTCCAACCTCAGGGCATCCAGTGGAATTCCCCACACTCCCCCAAAAGTTCTCAGGAAAAGTTTTTGGGTTCCTTCAGATGCCCAGTCACCAGCATAAAGCCCCTTACCTGCTCCTGTGTGCTCTACTCAACATCCTAGACTGAACTGTTTACCCCAAAACAGGACAGACTGGGTCACCCTGTTGGAAGGATACCATACAGTGGGGAAACATCAGTTCCAAACTCAGGACACCCAGTTCAGGAAAAGTTTCTGGGTTCCCACATGCTCCAGGCTCTAGCCTCCTACTGCATGCATGACTGCTGCACTCTCCTGCTGTTGATTACCACTTGGGTACTGGGGCACAGAGCTCCAACCTCAGATCTACAGAACCCTGGGATCCACAGGATCAGCTCTAGACAAAACAGTAATTAATTATTCACTTTTCCTTTTGCTAAGGGAAAAGGCCCTGATGAAGGACAATTTTTAAAAAGCAGTCCCAGCATGATTCTTAAAGCTCTAGCAGGGTGGCAGTTTTACCTAGCTTTGCCCTAACAACAGAGGAAACACTCTGTCTGTACACCCTCAGGGACACAGAGCTAAAGTCAGGTTCACTGTTATCTGCAGTCTGTGGCCTGGAACACAAAATGAGGACCTGAAACCATTCAAGAAAAAGACTGGCAGGCATGAAGGTGCAGACTTGTAATTGGAGGACAAGAAGCTGAGGGAGGAGGATGAGTTCCAGACCAACCTGGGCTTCATGTTTCCAACTTCTTGTCCCATCAAAACCCAGAGAACTAGACTGAAGAGATGGCTCAGTAGTTAAGACACATGCTGCTCTTGCAGAGGACTGGGTTAGGCTCCCAGAACCTGTATCAGGTGGCTCACAATGACCTCTAGCTCTTGGGTATCTCTTACCCTCTTCTGGCCTTTGCCAGGCATGTATACCCACATGCACACAGATAAATAAAATAAATCTACTTAAAAACTGAGAATGACAGACAGAGAGATATGGATGGGTGGACACAGCATGAGCTCTCCCTGCACTGGAGACTACTACTGTGCCTAAGACCCCTCACTGTGCCTGCCAAGCTGCTGTGCCCATCGACCTGCTGCAGTTCCTGCTAACCCTACTGCCAAGTCCATCAAATCTTCTGCCACTTTCTCTGTTCATCACTGCACAGTAGTTCACTGTTTTGTTTTGTTTTTTTTTTTTTTTTTTTGTTTTTTTTTTTTCTTTCTTGAGGTGGGATCTCATATACCCTGGCTGCCCATAATCCTGGTCTGTAGCTGAGGGTGACCACAAGCCTGAATAGTCTTTTGAGCTTTTGATCTTAGCCATTCTGATGGGTGTAAGGTGAAATCTCAGGGTCATTTTGATTTGCATCTCTCTGATAACTAAGGGCATTGAGCATTTTTAAGTGTTTCTCTGAGATATTCCTCTACTGAAAATTCTATGTGTAGCTCTGTCCCCATTTTTGATTGGATTACTTTTGATTTAAAACATAGTTTTTGAACAATTTTTGAAACATGTTTCTTTGGAAGAAATAACAGATTTTCACAACAATATGTGTGTGTAATAGATATATGACAAAGATGATAGATAGACAGATGATAGATGTGAGATAGATGGTTATATAACTGTAATAATATGTGTGCAACAATAGGAGGGATACTTGTATAAAACATCGTGATAGGCTAGGGTCAAATAGAAGGGGAGTAGGATCTTGCCTATCAGTGGGCTAGGGGAGGGGCTTAGGTGCAGAAGAGGGAAGGAGGATGTGAGCAGATGGAGATGAGGAGGGGGCACAGCCACAGTACAATTTGAATAAATTGTAATAAATGATAATAATAAACAGTAATGTAAAAAATCACCTTGAAATTTATATTCATCTCCAAAGATTATGAATACCTAATTCTTTTAAACTGTTAAAGGTCCATGGTGAAAATAAAAGAACAATAAGGCAAGAATTCTAGAAAAACCAGAGTGTGTAATCTTGACTGCTTAGAAGGACAGAAAGGCCCCAGGTGAGGCTTACATATCAAGCATTATTAACTACTCATACAATGTCTTTGAGTCCTTTAAAAAAAAAATAAAGATTTGAAGTTGGGCATCTTGGCAGCTCACAACTGTAACACCAATCCCCTCAAGGGACAATTCCAGCAACTCAGGGAGGCAGAGGCAGGTGGATCTTTTTGATTTCAGGCCAGCCTGGTCTACAAAAGAGTCCAGGATAGCCAAGCTATAAAAATGAGTCCAGGATAGCCAAGCTATAAAGATCAAAGAAGAAGAAGGAAGGAAGGAAGGAAGAAAGGAAAGTAAAAAGCCAGACCACACTAGTACATGGAGCTGGTCTTTTTAAGTTTTAATAAAACACATTCAAAGTTTTCCAAACATATGTTCATACCTATCACAATGAGATTTCTCACATGGGGGGAGTGTTTAATCAGCTAACCTCAATTCTTATCATTTCTTCTACCAATATTCTGCAATTTGGTTAGTAAAACAACAATCAAATAAGAAAAGTCAGAGTTAAAAATGATCCTTTATGCCAAGCAGTGATGGCACACATCTTTAATCCCAGCAGTGCTCAGGAGGCAGAGACAGGCAGATCTCTGAGTTTGAGAACATTCTTGATTTACAGAGGAAGTTCCAGGATAGTCAGGGCTACATGGAGAAACCCTATCTTGGGAAAACAAACAAACAAACAACAACAACCAAAAACTGAAAAAAAAAAAAAAACCCTGTATAAATTCTCAAAAGAGTACAGCATTCATTAGATTAAACTTGCAGTTCATGATTTGCTGTTCAATGATGGAGTTAAATACTCACAAGAAAAAATGGGAGGCCACAGGAAGGGGGAGACTTTACAGTCTCCTCCTTATCTGTACAATGCATATAAGTAGATCATCTGTACATTCAACCACAAAGTTCTTCAATAACTGCTTCTCTCAATGGTGCCCTCAATTGGTTACACATGACACTGGAAAACATTCCTTCACTATCTATGTCCCTGGATCCTGATAACCCATCCTGTCACCTTGTACCTGTTTTGCCAGCATGTAACTGAAAACTCAGATTTATAGTGCTTTAAACATATAATGTTGTTATTTATCATGTTAAAAACAAAGAAAAACAAAACACAAAGCAGCTATCTAGACCTGCTATGGCAACCCTACTGTCAGTCATTAGTTATCCAGGATCTTTCTAGCTGTTTGCTCTGTTACTCCTACCCAAGATGGCTGCTACATCTCCGGTCCATTTCTTGCTTGCTTCCTTGGATTGGGTTTCTCTGTGTAGGTTTCCCTGCTGTCCTGGAACTAGATCTATAGACCAGGATGGCTGTTAATGCAGAGATCCAAATGCCTCTGCCTTGCCTCCCAAATTCTGGGATTAAAGATGAGCCACCACCTCCCAGCCAATCTCCAGTCTCAGCTAAAGAAAGGCTAGGAGGGAATACACACCATTATCTCCTTAGAACACTTTTGAAACATTATATTCATCATTCTATTTATATTCTATTTATATTCAACTAATGTAGACATAGTCACATGATTATATCTGTTAAAAATTTAAAAAGCACTGGAGTTGACTCAGTGATTAAGAGTACTGACTGCTTATCAAGTGGTGCAAGCCTTTAATCCCAGTGCTTTTGAGGCAAAGGCAGGTGGATCTCTGTGAGTCTGAGGAAGAGTTCCAGAACAGCCTGGACTACACACCCAGAGTCCATGTCTTGATGACTCCTTCTCTCCCCACAAAAAAAAAAAAAAAGAAAAAAAAAAGAAATGTAAAAAATTTGTTTTAATTTGAAAACAATCTCTTCTATACAGCCATGTAACTAGACAAAAATTATGGCTCATATCATCTACAAGAAAAATAATATCTATTAGGGAGAGCTGAATATCTCTTCCAAGTTCACAAAATGCATTTGCTGCTCCTCTTCTTTTTCCCCTAAGCAATGGTGTACCCCAAAGCCTGGGCCTTCGTCATTTATTCATATCTTTGCTATGCTTGTAGACAGGAGACCAGCATAACTGTCATCTGAGAGGCTTCATCCAGGAAATAATGGAAACAGTTGCACAGACCCACAGTCAAACAAACATTAGGCAGAACTCTGGGAATCTTGTGGAAGAGTTAGAGGAAGGATTGAGGGGAGCTGGAGATGTAGGACACCACAAGAAGACCTACATAGCCAGCTCACCTGGGACCATGGGGCTCTCATAGAAACTGAACCACCAACAAAAGAACATGCCTGGACTAGCCCTAGGCCTCTTACACATATGAAACTGATGGCTCAAGTCAGTCCCTAGCAACTAGAGCAGGATCTGTCTCTGACTTGGACTCTGTTGCCTCCCTTTGGATCCCATTTTCCTAGCATGGCTGCCTTGTCTTGCCTCAGTGAAAGAGGAGGTACTTAATCCTGATATAACTTTGATGTGCCTGGGTGGGCTGGTTGGGGAGGTACAGGGAAAGTGTTTGGGAGGTTGGGACTGGCAAGGGATGAGGGAGTGGAGTTGTGAGTGGGCTGTAAAATGGACAAATAAATAAATTAATGAAGAAAAATATAACTGACCCATAGTCATCAAAGTGACAAGATCATGAAAAAGATGAGGGAACTGTTCCATATTGAAAGAGACTAAAGAGATAAAGGACAATACAACACTTAAATGTACCAGCTTCTTTTGACATTTATGTGAGTAATAATATTGTCAATAAAACCCACATTAAATGGAATACTATGCCAGCGTGAATTTCCTATTTTAATAACTGCACTGTCATTATGTAGGACAACATTCTGTTTGCATAAAATTGACACTAAACCACTCAGAGTGACAGGGCATAAGGTCAGCAGCTTCTCTCAAAATGTCCAAAGTAAAACAGCAATTAACTGTGTACCATACTTGGAACTTTTTTCAAGTTTGTTATTGTTTCAAAATTGTTGTGGGGAAGTTGCATGTGGTCTTTAACTCCAGCAGTTGGGAGGCAGAGGAAGGGAGATCTCTGTAGGTTCAAGGCTAGCCTGATCTACATAGGGAATCCCAGGACAGCCAGGACTCTGTAGAGGGAATTTGTCTAAAAAAAAAAAAAAAAAAAAAAAAAACAAAATTAAATAAAATTGTTGTAGGGGGAAGAACAATGTAACTGAAAAACTGAACAAGATTAAAAACAAAACTGATATTCCACACTAGCATTCTGGGTAAGACTATGTCTGTAAGAGACTGACAAGTGAAATGACATGACATTTTGGAGCAGCAGGAAGATTCTCTAAATACAGCACAATGTCTTTTTTTTTTTTTTTTGTGTGTGTGTGTGTGTGTGTGTGTGTGTTCATGATGCGGTGAAGCATGCATACTAGGGAACACATAGGAAGGTTAGAAGACAACTCTGTGCAATCACTTCTTGCCTTCCACCTTTTCATAAATTCAGGGATCGAACTCAGTTCTCCAGGCTTGCCCAGCAAGAGCCTTTATCTGCTGAGCCATCTCACCAACCTACAAGCGATTCTCTTGAGTGACCTCAATTAGGCAGTAGTGAGAAAAATGTGAACAATTCCTTCTCTTAAACAAATTCGTAGGGATAAATAAACAATAAAAAGAGATGAGTAGAACAGCAGTACTCTAGTGCTACCGACCAACAATCAGCAAAACAACCTAAGCACCTCCTGAGACAAGGGGCTGCAGGGCTGGTAGCTAAAATTCCTTGCAAGTGTAAAACTGGAATTACCCTGAAATAAAAGACCTTTCCCAGCTCTACAGTAACCTTGTTATTACATCCTGTTTATCTACACATAGCAACAAAGAGATAAAAATAGGAAAGTAAGCCTGTGTGAACCCTGTATACTCTTTGTTGTGCAAGTCCATCAAAGTATAAACAGCAATGTAACTGCCAAACTGTTCTTTATGAAGAATTCTCTGATGAATAAAGAGAACAATCAAATCACGTGGAAGCTAAGTGAGAGAGAGCACCTGCAGTGGTTGGCTGGCTGTCTTTACTTAAGAAGAGTCATTTCATTCTGGAATGCCTGTACATAGAAAAAAAAAAAATGTTTCTAGAAATGTGCACGGATCCTGTAGGCTTTCCAAGTACCCTGCTTTCTTTCCACCGGAATGTCCAAGCTCCCCCCCCCCCAAGCCCCAGGGCAGGCAGGAGGCAGCACTGGACTCTGCACTTCCTTTCTGGGAGGACTGGCCCCAGCATCACTCTTCCTCAGGATGCAGGCCAAAGTGTATCCTAGGAACTCCTCACACTGTGCTCCCGCCCTCCCAACCCCTGAGGCTAGGCGGCACAGTCTCCGGTACCAGCAGCCAGCACAGAAGCTCTTGTCTGAACGCTGGGCAGGCTCTCCCGACCCACCCAGCCTGCCAACCCCCGGCTGCACCTCCCTGGCCTCGCCCCGCGACCCCATCCTGCGGGTCCTTCACACAAGCCCACAGCCAGCCAGACTCGGCTGCACCGCGATGGCTGATACCCTTGGACCTGCTGCTCCTCCACCACCGGGACCCAACCCTCTCTTCCTCGCCTCCCAGCCGCGATGACAGGCCCAGCACCACCTAGCCCAATGGATGGTTGCTGGGGACGGAGGCGGAGCCCAGATGCTGAGGACGGGCGGAGGCGGAGCAAGAGGGTGGAGGGGCGGAGGGGAGATGGAGGTGAAACCTGGGGACGGACCCCGGGAGGCAGAGCCCTGGGTGGAGGGAGGAACCTGGGGGCAGGGGGAGGAACCCGGGCGGGAGGGTTTGGAGCCCGAGGCGGGGAGTGGAGTCTGAGGCGAGGCGGAGCCTGGGGAAGGAGGGAGGTGGAGCCTGGGGGGCAGAGGCGGAGCCTACTGGGGGCGGAGGCCCGGGGGGCGGAGCCTGCAACGGAGGCGGAGCCGGGGCGGGCGGTGCCCGCCCACACACCTTACCTGGCTTCTCCTGGTCTCAGCCTACCAGGATGAAGTAGTCCACTAAGCTGAGCCATGACAGCCGCCACCGCGCCCGGGAAGAGGGTTCCCGTCACTGCCCTCTTGGCCACCATTGCCCACCTGGCCCAGGACGAGCTCAGCGTTTTCCCTTTGGCGGCTGTTGCCATAGCAATGGCGCTTCCGTCACGCTGGACAATGGAGGCGCGCACTGCGCCTGCGCCGCGCCTCGCGCGCAAGCCCCCCCCCCCCCCCGAGAGGGCTAGGCCTTGGGTTCCTCTGAGGCCGCTCGGACCCGCTGGCTCTGAAAGTGGGCGGCCGGGCGCATTCTCACCACGGAGGCGGAGCTCTTAGAGGCCGGGCATCTGCTTCAACACCCCCCCTTCCCTATTCTTTATTTCCCTGGAGCAGGGTCTTTCCTTCCGCCTTCTCTCCCTTTTGCAGTGCGGGGAGAAGGGCATGGAGGGGCGGGGTCTGTGGAAAGTTTGCTCTTTTCTGCTGCCTGCTTGCCACTGGCAGCAGGGAGAGAGATTCTCTCGCCCTGGCTGGAAGCTTGGAATTTGCATCGCTAAGGCTTTTGGCTGCACGTTTTTGTTTATGTTGTGCAGATGGGAATTTTAGAAACATGCCACCGAGCTGGGGGGGAGGAAAAGACTTGTGCAATCTTCAGAGGCGCCTATGGTTTCTGGACTGCCTGGGCTGGGGCGGTCAGCTTGGGCTTTCCTCTGAGTGCCCAAGAGAGTTGGGTTCCTCCTAGGAACAGGGCATCAGGGCATCCCAGGGATCCTCCTGAAATGGTCCTGTCTCTCCCCAGGGAGGCCTGCCCACCTGAATTTCACTGTTTTTTTGTCTCCAAGTTCTGGTAGCTGAAGCAGGTATTAACTTCCAAATTGCTCTATTGCAAAAGTGCAATCAGATAAATTCATGGGGCTCTTTGTCCAGTCTAGAGATTATCCTAGTTGATTGAGTTTATTTTTTTATTTCTTTATTTTTATTTTTTAATTTCCATTAGTTACAATTTATTCACTTTGTATCCCCCCTGTACCTCCCTCCCTCCTCCTCTCCCAACCTTCCCACCCCTTCTCCATCCATGGCCCTCTAACAGTCCACTGATAGGGGTGGTTTTCCTCCAATTCATTCTGATCCTAGTCTATCAGGTCTCATAAGGACTGGCTGCATTGTCCTCCTCTGTGGCCTGGTAAGGCTGCTCCCCCCTCAAGGGGAGGTGATCAAAGAGCAGGCCGATCAGTTCATGTCAGAGACTGTCCCTGTTCCCAAAATATCCACTACTGATGTTTTCAGATTTGGCTGGCACAACACTTGGATGAGTTTACTTTGTCACTTCTTAATGATTATGAAGTTTTAGTAGTAGAATATGTATGCAAAGTAAGACTGAAGTTTTCAGAACCTTTGGTTTAAAAATTATCTTTGTGAGGACATCATTTTGCTGAGGGTTTTATCCTTAATATATTGTATATAGTAGATGCCAATGTGCTTAGCACAACACCTAAACCCTCTGCCAATGACTAGCAGAAAGCTAGTGACTAGAGCTGTGAACTCAGAGTCCAAAGGGTCATCAGTTCAGCTGCTCTGATTTACTAGTTCTTTTTTATAGGCCAGCATTTCCCTTCCTGATTCTGTGCTGGTAATTGAACTTAGGGTCTCATACATGCTAGGAAAGCTTTCTACCATTAAGCTATATTTCCAGTGATAGGGCAGACTTTTTCAGCAGGGGTCTGAGTGGATTGGGCCAGGCCATGCTATAAGAACTTTAACTTTCAGGGTCTCCTTTGTAAATGGCTGCTAGTCGGTCAGAGGAGTCAGTAACTGAAGTGATGAAGAGTAGGTTGGTTTTCAAACTAATTAAAACAAACAAAACCATAAACCACACCTCATATAGATATTTTCCCAGACATGTCCCTGGGAGCTCTTTCCTCAACCTTTTCAGTAAAGAGTAATCTCACTTCCTCCAGAGACAGCCATTTCCATGGCTTCAACAACAACAGTTAGAAAGTCTTCCTTATGAAGTTGGAGTTAACTGCCCTTGTGTTCTCTGAAGTTACCAGAAGGGGAGGGACACCACAAGACTGTGTGTGATTTTTAAAATCATTATTGTGGGATTTTTTCCCTCAGTTTTTTTTTTTTTTTTTTTGAAATTTGGGATAAGGTACTGGAGAGATGACTATGCATTTGAGAGGACTGTTTTGCTCTTCCAGAAGACCAGATTTGACTCTCAGCATTCTAATGACAATTGACAACTGTAACACCAGGTACATGGGATCCTCTCTGGTCTCCTCCAGAAACAGGCATGCATTTGGCACAAGAACATGCAAAATCATACACATAAAATAAAAATATTTTAATACTTGGGATAATTTTTATATATCATAAAATTAAATATACACTCCAGTGGCATTTAATATATCTCACCATTGGACAATGAATACATATGTCTAGTTTATAATCATTTTCTTCACCCACCAAAAATCCATTAAACAGACACTACCATTTCTCTCTCTAGGCTCTGGCAATAACCACTGCTTTCTGATTCTATGGGTTTGCCTGTTTCCTATAACTTGAATTAATTTTGTTTGCTATATTGTTTCCTATGATTTTGGTTTTTTTTGCTTTTTTTTGGTTGGTTGGTTGGTTGGTTTTTTGAGACAGGGTTTCTCTGTGTAGTCTTGGCTCTCCTGGAACTCTCTTTGTAGACAAGGCTGGCCTTGAACTCACAGAGATCTGCCTGCCTCTGCCTCCTGAGTGCTGTGGATTAAAGGCATGATCCACCACACCACCACCTGACTTGTTTCCTTGTTTTATCCCTGCTGTATCATCATTAGTACTGCCTTGTACTATTTAAGAGCATCAGTACTGCATTCTCCCTTATTGTTGAATAACCCTCCACTGTATGTACAAACCAGGCTTTGCTTATCCACTGGAGGTTTGGAGAATTCTTTTCTAGCACCATGACCATGTATAGAAAGTATGTGAGTGGGGCTAAAGGGATTGCTCAGTGGTTAAGAACACTGATTGCTCTTTCAGAGGTCCTGAGTTCAATTCCCAACACCCACATGGTGGTTCATAACCATCTGTACTGGAATCTGATGCCCTCTTCTGTCATGCAGGTGTACATGCAGATAGAGCACTCACATATATAAAATAAATAAATCTTAAAAGAAAAAAAAAGTATCTGAGTACCAATTTGCAATTCTCATGGTATATCCTTAGGAACAGCACTGCTGGACAGTAGTGAATTACATATGGTAATGATTTTACCTACCAGAACTGAACAAGGATTCTAACTTTATTTCTAACTTTATATCTTTGTCAACACTTGTTTTTTGTTTTTTTTGTTTTTTTTTTTTTTTAATATTATAGACATCTTAAGAGGTATGGATTACTTTTTGTTTGTTTTTTGGGTTTTTTGTTGTTTTTTTTTTTTTTTTTGTTTGCTTGTTTTTTAAGACAGAGTTTCTCTGTAAAGCCCTGGCTGTCCTGGAACTCACTCTGTAGACCAGTTTGGCCTCAAACTCAGAGATCTGTCTGCCTCATACTCCTGAGTGAGTGCTGGGATTAACAGAGTGCCCCAGCACTGCCTGGTCAAATAAGTATGAATTATTAACTTTTGCTGTTTCTCTTAAGACAGGGTCTCACTAGAGACCTAACTAATCTGTAACCTAGTTTCCTCTTGAACTCTGGATCCTCCTGCCTATTTTTCACCCCCAATACTGAGGGTAAAAGCATGGAATTGACCACCAGGCCTACCTTAGGAGATGTCTTACTGTCCTTCTGATTTATATTTCTTTAATTACTCATGGTGTTCAGCATTTCTTCTTCTGTATGTCTGTCATTTCTAAATCTTTTTTGGAGAAATATCTATTCAAGTCCTTTGCCTAACACACACCCTTACCACACCCTGCTGTGGGTCTAACCCTTGGCTTCCCCAATGCTAGGCAACCTCTGTTGTACTAAACCATACCCTAACCCAGCCCTGTTTGTTTTTTTTGTTGAGTTTGTATACTCTAAAAGTAGATTTCTATCAAATATAAGCTCTGCAGATCTTCTTTCCATAGACTGTCATATTATCTTCTTGATATTGCCCTTTGGTTCACAAAATTATTTTACTTTGATGAAGTCCAAAGTTTTATTGGTTTTCTGTGATTTTTGTGTCATATCCAAGAATCCATTGTTGAATTAACATCATGAAGATCCACTTCTATGTAAGCTACACATAATTTTACATGTAATTTTATATGTGGTTTTGATCCATTTTGGGTTGACTTTGTAATGGCAGAGTTCTAATTTTACCTTTTTTAAAGATCTATGTTTTTTTTTCTGTGAGTGTGAAACTCTCTGTGTTTACATATATATTCAAGTGCTGTGATGAGAGGGTGTCTGAGCCTCCAGAGCTGGAGTTAGAGGCAATCATAGATGCTAGGAACTGAACTTAGTTCTTTGGATAAGAATCAAGTTCTCTATTATTTTTTTATCAGTTACATTTTATTAACTCTGTATCCCAGCCATGTGATCCCTTATTCCCTCCCAGTCCTTCCCTCCCTCCCTCATTCCACCATGCCCCTTTCAAGTCCACTTAACCTCCTCCCCATTCATTAATAACTCCCCATTGAAAACTTATAACTGTGAAACATGCTTAAATATTGCAAGTTTATTTTCAAGTTTCTTTACATTAAAAATCAAGGTCATGTTATATAACATATTTTAGCATAAAGGATATCATTCAAAAATAAATACATCAAAGCTAGCATGTTTTTTTCATGAACTCACTTGAAATGTAGACCAATGTGGTTTTTTAAAGACAAATCTATTTTCTTGAGAATGTTGTGACTTATTCTGAAATTGCAGCACTTATAATAGACAGTTTTATTTATCAGTGTATTGTGTCTAGGGTCACAGAGTGATTTTCTATACCACAGGCATTTATTGAGCTTTATTTACTTGTGTGTGAGTTATTTTACTGTGTATTCTCTTAAAACAATGAAATAAAAATTTATAAATGTTTAAAAAAAAGAATCAAGTTCTCTTAGGCCACTGAAATTGCTACAGCCCCAATTTACTCTTTAAAATATTATTGTTTAAATTTATTTGCAAATCCCACATTAAGATAAGGTAATCATTACCTCCTATTAATACTAAGCTACAACAAACTCTTCAGATTTATTTTAATTTCTTTCTTTTTCTCTATCAAAGTTGTTTTCAAAACTAGAATTAAGAACTAACATCCTCAGTATACTTACTCTATTAAGGTCTTAGATAGACTAGTGGAAATTTAAAAATGGTTGCCTAAAAAAGAAACTAAGAAGAATCTTAATGATCTTCAACCCCAGTTTGATACTGGCCTTTCTCTCTGGCCCCACATTTATCATTCAGTTCTGTTGCTCCTCCTTCCCACATGTCCACTTCACACTCACATCATTGTCATCTCCCATATTGATAGTTTATAATATCTTCCTTACTTACCTTTTCCCTGTTCATTGGTTCCATGTATGTAAAAATGGCTTTTTTTATATGTAAAACTTATTTTTTAAGATCAGGTTTTACATATCTCAGGCTAGCCTCACAAATGCCAAGCACATAAAGATGATGTTGAGCTTCTGATGCCCCTGACTGCACCTCCTTATTGGGATTACAAGTGTGTACAAAATACAAGGTTTCATGGATGCAAGGCAAGCACTTTACCAACTGAGCTACATTCCAAGCCCTTATATAGAAAACCTAAAGACAAAAAGCAAGATATTGACCCAGTCTTAAAATTAAGTCTGTAAGCCTGGAGCAGTGGCACACACCTGTGAACCTGCACTCAGAGAAGCAGAGGCAGGTGGATCGCTCTGAGTTCAGGGCCAGCCTGGTCTACACAGAAAAACCCTGTTTTGAGGGGAAAAAAGTTTGTGTACCAAGCACACATTTTCAGTTTGAACTATGTTTGGGGTGCAGGAAAGAGAAATCCAGAGATGGCTGACAGACTGTGTCTTAGGCCATTTGGTCTTGACATTTTTTTTCAAAGTACCTGGGACTGCAGTGGTCACAGTGGTACTGAGAGTCTTTGCAGGCTGTTCTTATATAGATTGACTGTTTGGTAAACAGGCCTTGGCTACATAATTTGCAGAGTCCAGTGCAAAACAAAAGTGAAGGATCCATTGTTCAAAAGTTAAAGATTTCAAAAGCTTTAGCAGAGCATTAGAACAAAGGTGGGCTCCTCTGAGTGCAGATCCCTAGCACCTGAACATGGTGTGTTTCCACAAAGCTGACTCTGTTGGTGCAGTGTGTGTGCATGCTGGAGTGGAGAAGGGGGTGTGGTTGCTGGGAATTGAACTCAGGACCTTTAGAAAAGTAGCTAGTGTTTTTAACCTCTGAGCCATCTCTTCAGCCCTGTTTTTTTTTTTTTTTTTTTTTTTTTTTTTATGCCTATGAGTTCTCTATATGACATATACACCTGCATGCCAGAAGAGGGCATCAGATCCCAGTATAAATGGTTGTGAACCATCATGTGGTTGCCAGGAATTGAACTCAGGACCTTTGGAAAACAGTCAGTGTTTTTAACCTCTGAGCCATCTCTCCAGCCCCAATATTCTGCTTTTGTTGTTTGGTATTTTGGAGATGACAACAGAACCTAGAGCCATCTTCTTCATGCTTAGCACATGATTTACCACTGAGCTACATGCCCCAGCCTCAAAACAATCTCTGGTTGTTTTAGTCTTGTCATTATTGTTGAGAAGATCTCACTACATAGCCCAAGTTCACCATCCTTCTGCCCCAACCTCCTGAGAGCCAGGATTACAGAAGTGTACCATTACACCCAACACTCAAAACTATTGTTTGTAAAATGTGTGTGTGTGTGTGTGTGTGTGTGTGTGTGTGTGTGTGTGTGTGTGTGTGTGTGTGTGTACATATTTTCAGCTTTTAGGAACTTTATTTTCCTTCCACCTTTTCTGTTTGCACAGGTTTCTGCAGAGGAGCTCAAGACAACTCACTGGTGGCTCCAACCCAATCAGTGGCCTATGCTGTGGGAGCTGCTCACCAGTCCTCAGTATCTGGCTTGCCACTCCCAGTCTTCAGTTGGGAACTGCTGGATGGGTACAGAGGGCACCTGCATACCCTCAGACCAGTCTGCCACCTTGGGAAGAGAGACAGTGAACTCAGGAACTGGCACAGTCCATTCACCCTGGAATGCCTCCTTGGTCATGGCCTTCTCAGCAGCAGCCTGCTACTCTTTCTCAGTCTCCTCTGGGTCTATGTAGAAGTAAAGATCAAGCATAACCTCCCAATGACTGCTCACAGGAGATAGTGTCATGCATGAGCAGTATTTCCTGGGCCAGCATCCACCACATCAGGCCCACTGAGTGAACTCCTTGTTGTTGCATGGATGGCAATGTCCACATAGTGCAGAGAATCTGTGTTGCACTAAGTAATGGTGGGCAGGTTGACCTAAGCAGCCTCTGTGAAGGGCTGGTTTCAGTCCTGAGATCAGTTACCACTAGAAGCCATGGCTCCCTGAAAGCTGCTTGCATAGGGTTTAGTGAAGGTCCCAGGTGTGAAGGGGCCAGCAACTGGAGTGGCTACAGTGGCAGTGGCAAACTTCAGCACATCTTGCTGACCAGTGTTCTTGGAGAAGATAACACTGACATCAGCAGGGTTCTCAATAGTAACAATAGCACTAGCTGCAAACAACAGCTTCTTCCAGGACTTTTTCTGGTTTATGACATAGATACCACCACTCTTCCTGTTGTAGATGTATTGCTCCATCTGAAATTCAAAGTTGGTGACACCTAAGTGGGTTTCTGTGGCAAGGAATTTGAGGACATCCTCCTCCTTTGTCTGCAGGACATCAAGGACTCAGGACATTGTGTACGTTTTCCCTTAAAATATGGCAGGAATCAAGAACAAAGCCTTATGGATCTGTCCGTGGGCAGTGCAGAAAATCGTGTGTGTGTGTGTGTGTGTTTAATTTCTGAAACCTTACTATTAATTTTACAGGAGAAAAGGATCTTTGAGATAAGTGTACGTCAAAACATTTCTCTCCTGTTTTCAAACTCCTTGTCTTAGTTACTTTTCTATTGCTGTGCCAAGATATCATGACCAAGGCTGGGTATAGAAGAAATAGTTGGTTGGGTACCTAGAGTTTCGAAGGTTAGTCCATATGTTAGTCCATGACCATCATGGCAGGGACCATAGTGGCCAACAGGAATGACAGGCAGAGCACCAGAGAGAACAGTGGCTGAAAGCTTATAGATGATTTAAGCACAAACTTGGAACATAAAAGCTGCTCCACAACATAACCTGTCCTGGTTACATTTTAATGCAAATCTGAGACAACATAGACTCTCCATGGAAAAGAGAATCTCAGAATTATCAGTTAGAGATTGACCCATGACCAGGTCTATGAAAAAATTTCTTGAATAATGATTGATGTGGGAGAGCCTAGTCCATTGTGGGTGGCACCATCTCTACTCAGGTAGACCTGGGATGTTTAACAAAGCTAGATAAACTAGTAAATAAAATTCCTCCATAGTAGCTCTTCCAGGTTCCTGTCTTAAGGCTCTGCCTCAATGATGGGCTGTGACCTGTTAGTGCAACTGAAATAAACCCATCCCTTCCTTAAGTTGCTTTTGGTCAGAGTGTTTTATCACAGCAACAAAATAAAACTAGGACAAAGCCATTTGGACAAGTCAACCCTAAAATTCATGACAACAACTGACCTAATTTTGCCAAGTAAAAATGTCAGGTTCTTAGATCCAAGTTATTAGAACTTCCTCATTCTAAATTAAGATTTCATCTACTTATTTGTTTTTTTTTTTTCTTGTTTTTGGTTTTCTTATGGCTAGAGCTGGAGCATGGCCAGTACAGTGTTGCCCTGGCATGAAAAAAACTCTGGGTTCAGCCCACAGCAGGAAAAACATGGAGTATGGGTTAGTTCATAGCTGTAATCCCAACATTTGGGAAGTAGAAGCTGGAAGGTTAGGAGTTCATGGCTTGCCACTAGCTTTGTCTTTGAAAATAAAACAAATAGCAGAGCATGGTGGTGTTATGGCTTTAATCCCTGAAGATAGAGGCAGAAGATAGAGGCAGGTGGAGCTCTGTGAATTCAAAATCAGGCTGGTATATAAAGCAAGCTCCAGGCCAACCAGAGCTACATTATGAGACCCTGTCTGGACTTTTTCGTTGGTGGATATGTGCATAAAATATATTTCATACTAAAAGTGTAAAACGTAATTAGAACATTCACAGATTTTACTTTAAAAAAAGATTATGTATTTATTAGTATGTTCACAATTTTCTGCCTGCATGTATATCTGCACACCAGAAGAGGGCACCAGATCTCATTATAGATGGCTGTAAGCCACCATGTGTTTGCCTGGAATTGAACTTAGGGCCAAGAGCCAGTACTCTTACCCTCTGAGCCATCTCTCCAGCCCCCACAGCTTCTACTTTTAATGCTAGTCCTAACTGTATATAACTGTTTAAGTTTGTTAAGTTGTTTAGACTTTGGGTCTGATTAATTTGATATTTAATGCTTACAAATGAAAAGGTTATTTTGTTTCACATTCTCCATAAAGGTGATCCAAAAACCTTATTTTTAATTTATTTATTTATTTGTTTATTTAATTTAATTTAATTTGTTTATTCTTAGTTACATTTTATTACTCTCTCCCCAGCTGTATCCCTCCCTCATTCCCTCCCACCCCCCCCCCTCCCCTCATCTCTCCTCTCTGCCCCTTTCCTAGTCCACTGATTGGGAGGACCTCCTCCCCTTTCATCTGACCCTGTTTTATCAGGTATCTTCAGGACTGGCTGCAAAGTCCTCCTCTGTGGCCTAGCAGGACTGCTCTCTCTTGGGGGGGTGGAGAGGTCAAAGAGCCTGCCATTGAGTTTCTGTCAGAAATAGTCCCTAATTTCTTTTATTTTTAATGGAGGTGGAGTATGTACACGTGCATGCAGGTGCTTGGTAGTCCACAAGGGGAAAGTAAATACCTTGGAGCTGAGTTACAGGCAGTCATGGACCTCCTGGTGTGGATGCTAGGAACTGAATGCAGGTTCTCTTCAAGAGCAACACAGTACAGGAACCATCTCTCCAGGCCTAGATTCAAAAATATTTAGGTCCAATCTCATCCATCCACACCTTGTTCCATCTTTCTGGATAGAGAAAAGTCAGGGTCTGTGGAAGTCATAGTTTGAATTACACCAATAGAGAGCAAGAAAAGCTGAAACCTAGGATCTTAGCTACCCTGAATGTGCTGACTCTTGTGGTTATGCCAGGCCTTACTTGATCTGAGAGGAAATGATACAGACAGAAAAAAAAACTCTGTGTACAGAGTGGCCAAACATGCAGCTGGTTGCTCCGGATCAGCTGGAGTTTTAACCGGACAAATAATAGAGCTGCTTTCAAAGTGAGCTTCCATTTCCAGGACTTGAAGGAAAAGCTGGGACATAATCTCTTAGGAGACACCTGTGGTGAGCAGGGGCCTGTAGCAAGAAGTGTAAAGAATTAGCAAAGAGAGGACTCAGGAGTCATTGCATAGATTTGTCCATCTCATAAGCTTTTGCCAGTATGTCCTCTGTGCCTCGCCTTGTACTAAGAGGCAGGCAGATGACAATCGGAAAGTCAGAGGCTCCTGACTTTCCAAGCCTCACGATGTAGCAAAAGAGAAACTAGTCAGTCTGGAATTTGCTTTTCTCTGATTCAAACACATTGAACATTCTAATAAAAACAGGTCAGGCAACATTGAGATCATGGGTGCCTGTGGATAGTGGGAGTCTAAACAGGCTGTGATATCCTCATTCTAGATCTGGAAGATCCAGGGCACCCAGTCTGATCCTTCCAGACCTCTGGTGGAGCTCACCATCCTACAGATCATTTCACTCTGGAAAGGCTACATCTTTGAGGTTCAGCATGTAAACACAGCCATTGTCAACAGGCAGTGACAGAAAGCCCCAGCTGTCTTTTGCAAAGACCAGATGAGCAAATGCTTAACTCAGAAGCCTGTTACAATTTCTAAAGAAAACAGATTACATCAGCACGTACGCAGCAGTCTCCCAAGCAGCCTAAAGAGTTCTGTCTTTAGAACATGGTGTGTGTGTGTGTGTGTATGATAACTATGCCCCAGCCTCATGTAATATGACAGCTGTAGTGAAGACAGACAAACATCTCCACAGATCACTGTTTTGCCAGGATATCCAACAGAGTCCTCAGAGAATGGCTTGGCATATATATTTGGCTATTCGAGACAGTTTCTCTGTGTAGCCTTGGCTGTCTTGGAACTTTACTCTGTAGACCAGGCTGGCCTCAAACTCACAGAGATCTGCCTGCCTCTGTTTCCCAAGTGCTGGGACTAAGGTGTGTGCCACCACCACCCAGCAAGAATATAAATTTTAACTCTTCATATATCACTAAAAAGTATATGAAATAATATAATATTTTAATCACAATATTTAGCCATTCCACAAAGTACACATATTAAACCACTCCATGCTGTACATGCTAAAGACAGTCTGCCCTCCATGCCCACATGTTTCATATCTTCAAAGTCAACTGAATACAGGTGGAAAATACTGAGGAAGAAAATCAAAAGCAGCCATGGTGGCTCATGTCTGTGGCCCATGTCTGTAATCCCAGCACTTTGGAGGCTGCTGTGTGTGGGGGGGAGCAGGGGAGTTGAAGGCTGCCAGGTTTACACAGTGAGCATCAGTGAGAAGAGATTACATTTAGTAAGACATGCTTTGCCAAGAAAAAGAAAATAGAAGGAAGGGGTAAAAGGAAGGAAGAGAGGGAAGTAAGGAGGGAGGAAGGGAGGGAGAAGAAGATGCACAGAGGAAATGAAGGAGGGAGGAAGGACATTTTTTAACTTCATGTATTCTGAATATGTACAGATAATCTTTACTTGTTTCTATTTCCTAAGAAATACTCTAGTGACTACTTATGTAACAGTGACACCTAAAGATGATTTCAACTTTAAAGTCTGTAAAAGGTTTGTTTTACACAAATGCTAAATTCTTTAATGTAAAAGACTGGAATATGTTTGAAGATGCTGTGGTGAAACCCAGTACATTTTCTTGCTAGCCTAAAAAAAATTAATAAGTAAATGTGACAGGGACACCCAAAGATTTAGATCTGTGTGGGAGAATCTTGAACTAAACAACTGTGCATATCAAGAGGAAACTGTATATTCAAAAATTATTTTTAAGCTAAATAAATCAAAAAAATCATTAATCACTTGTCTCCACTGTCTTCTTTTTCCCTTTGCTCCATCTCTAATCTTTCTAACATTCCTAGAGCAGAATTTCCTACCATACACCCACAACCTTATCCCCACCTCTCTCTCTCTCTCTCTCTTTTTTTTTCTCTCTCTCTCCATGGACATACCCTCCTTTTTAAAATCATACTGTATTGGGGATGGAGACACTGCTCAGCAGTTCAGAGCACTCATTGCTCTTGAAAAAGATCTAAGTTAATTCCAAGAGCCCATTTTGGAGGACTAGCACACCTCTGTAACTCCAGCTCCAGGGGCTCTCTCCTCTGGACCTCACAGACATCTGCATTCATGTGCACAAACATACACCCATAATTTAAAAATGCTTAATTTTTTCTAGGCAGGGTGTGTCTGTGTAGCCTCGACTGTCCCGGACTCACTTTGCAGACATGGTTTGCCTCGAACTCTCAGATATCTGCCTGCCTCTGCTTCCCAGGGTGCTGGGATTAAAGATGCACACCACCACATCCAGCTTTTAACTACATTTATATTACATTTTATTTGTTCATTTTGTGTACATGGCAGGTCAGAGGATAATCTGAGAAAGTGGATTCTCTCCTTCAACCATGTGGGTCATAGGGATTGGACTCAGGTGTTCAGGCTTAGAGATAATTGCTTTTACATTCGAGCCATCTTGCTGGGCCAAAACACAGCCTCCTCCATATCTTTCCATATCTCTTGCCAAACAAACAAACAAAAATCTAATATGTAGCAGAAAATAAGAATATCCAATTAATTATCCCTCTAGTAAGACTCTTAGGAGGCCAGTTTAAAAAAAAAAAAAAAAAACATTCTTTAATAATTAATTGACAAGGGGTCAAATTTGGAGGGAGAAGTCAGCCTCCAAACTGAAGGCAGACCAAACCATTTGCTTCAATGACTTTCCATGATTCTCAGAATCATCTATTCTTATACATGAGAAATTGGGCTCAGGGTCAGAGAATCCCACAGAGGCAGGCACACCAATCCCAGAGGCAAAATCAGTAAAAGTAGCTGACTCATCCCAGCTTGGCTTTCAAGCAAATCAGCTGACACCTGGAAGTCTTTGGGTGTGTGAGCATATCCTGGAGAAGCAGAACTAAAGGGAGGTCAAGGTGAGGCAGGTATCTTATCTTATCACCTGACAAGTTAGCCCTTGGAATCCAGGTGTACTGACTCACATCCTTACTCAGAACTGAAGCATGGGGATTGTTGAGAATTCAAAGCTAACCTGGACCTGCATAGTGAAATCCAGGATAGTTCAGGCACACATAGTGAGACCCAGCCCCAAAAAGCTAAGAGAAAAGAAGAAACAAATGTCCTTAAAAACAAGAAGGTCTAGCTTAAAATTCTAAATCAGCCATTTACATGAATCAATTACTTATTTTTCTCTTAGTCTTAGTTTCCTCATTGATACGGCATGGATAAAATTAAAGTTTCTGCCCACAGATAAGCATAGAACCTACCTCTCAGCAAAGACACATCTCCTTGCAACAGACACAGACCATTAGAGAAAACCACAGCAAATCAAAATGCAGAGATGTAGAGCTGAGCCCCAAATCATCTAAAGCACAACTCCTTCAGCTAAGGCTCAGGAATCATAGTGGAAGAGTGGGTGGAAAGACTGTAAGAGCAGAAGGAACAAGGCATTCCTAGAAATGTCAGAGAAGCTACACCAATGAAGCCTCAGCAACATGGCTGCCTAAACAAGACCTGAACAAGGACAACACACATAGACAAGAGGAAGGGCTCAAGGGGCCCCAATGCTAGGAGAAGAACTACAGCCAACTAAGGAATGCTGATAGCAGGGAAATAGTCTTCCTCAGGAAGAGCTTCCAACTTGGTTATCCAATGGCAGTGGTCAGTGCTGAAATCACATACACACCTTATGTTATGTAGAGCAAGCTTGCTGTATGTATAAATTTAGGAATATATATACAAATAGGTAACAACAATGAAAGAATAAAGGCCAGGAATTTGAGAAAGAGCAAGGGAACGGGTACAATGGAAGGGTTGTAGAGAGAGAGAAAGGAAAGAGGAAAAAGAAAGAATTATATTTAATTTCTAAACAATTTTTAAATTAAAATTCCAGGAAGAAACTATGATCAAAGTGCAATATATGTAAATATGAAAATGTCACAGTGAAACCAATTATTTTTGTACACTTAGTGCATATAAATAAAAATGTAAAGTTCAACTTACCTTACAGACTACAAATACAACACATGTATGCATACACAACCCATGAAGTCCCCATATCCTGTGCCAAACCCCACAGTATGGGGTGGCAGTACAAAATGAATAACATATTAGTTCTTGTTAATTAGCTTACGTTTGCTGTCATTATTATTAAGTGGAAAGCCTGAACCAAAGGTGAGGAAATCCCTCAGCAGATGCCCTGTGCAAGCCTGACACACTGAGCTCAAGACTCAGAAACCCACGTACAGATAGAAGGCATCTATTCCACACATTTGTGGCCTAACTTACATATGTGCTCATGGGCACATGCACACACACACACACACACACACACACACACACACACACACACCAAATAAAATAAAACAAATTTTAAGAAAAGAAGCAAATCAACCTTGACAAGAAAAACAACCCAGCAATTTTTTCAGCCAACTACCTATCTGGGAATGATGGTGGTAAGCAGTAGGGCACGGGGACAGGAGATGCAGAGCTGGGCCAGTACCTAAGGGCTGATGCAAACTTGTTCTTGAATTCGAGGAAACACTTCTGTCAGTGAACTCCTTGCTTGTCTCAAGTTGGTTTGGTTTGGGATTCTATGCCTGCCTGTGCACATGCACAGTAAGTAAATAAATGTAAAGGAAATAATAATTAAACAGACACACAAATATGTGAAGAAATGTTTATTTTAATGAGTTCAGTTGAATAATTCCAGACGTGTGAGTGTGTGTTTACACATGTATATTCAAAACATCATGCTGTATGTGGTAAAGAGAGTCCGGCTGCATACCCACATGCTCCATATTCAAAGAGACAACTGGCTGCAGATAGAAAATACTCAGGAGAAAATGCCAGGCATGGTAACACATATCTGTAATCCCAGAACTAGGGAGGCTGAGGCAGGATGATTTTGAGTTAAGGCTACCTGGGCTGCGGAGGTGTTTCCATTTCCTAGCTATTGTGAGTGAACATGGCTATGTGGGGATCTGTGGAGTAGGATGTGAGTCCTCTGGGCATGTGTCAAGGAGTAGTATAGCTGACTCATACTGTAGGTTGATTTTTAGCTTTTTGAGGGTCTCCACGCTGAATTGCAGGGTGGCTGGAGCAGTTTGCAATTTCACCAGCAACGAATAAGGCTTTATTTTCCCTGCATTTCTCCAGCATTCTTGTTTATTGTTTTGTTGCTTTTAGACATGCTGAGTAGGGTAAATGAAACCTCAAGTTGTTTTGATTCACATTTCCATAATTACTAGGAATAATATATATTTTTGAGATATTTCTTAGCCATTTTTTTTTCTACTTTTGAGAACTCTGTTTCAGTCCCATTTTTTTTTTTTTTTTTTTTTTTTTTTTTTTCTTTACTAATTACACTTTATTCCCTTTGTATCCCCACTGTGGTTCCCTCCCTCCTCCCATCCCAATCCTTCCTTCCTCCACCCTCCCCATGCATGCCCCTCCCCAAGTCCACTGATAGGGGAGGTCTTCTTTTCCTTCCTTCTTTCCTGAGACTGATACTCCAACCAAGGACTATGCATGATATAACCTAAGACCCCTGCACAGATGTAGACCATGGCAGTTCAGTATCCAAGTGGGTTCCATTGTAATAGGAACAGGGACTGTTCTAACATGAACTGATTGGCCTGCTCTTTAATTACCTCCCCCTGAGGGGGAAGCAGCATTACTAGGTCACAGAAGAAGACAATGCAGCCACTCCTGATGAGACCCAATTTTTTTTAATGAATACTTTGTTTTTGTTTTCTTTTTGTCTCTTTGGTTTTTGTTTGTTTGTTTGTTTTGTTTTTTGAGTTTTTCAAATATTCTTAATATTAATCCTGTCAGATGTATAACTGGCAAGACCCCATTCTGTGAGCTTCTTCTTCACTCCATCATTTCTTTAGCTGTGCAAAGGAGTTTGAGTTTTCCTAGGTCCCACTCATAAAACTAATTGTTGGCTTTAATTTTTGAGCAAATGGAGTCCTATTTTTTTTTTTTTTTGCACACTTACACCATGGAGCCTTTACTTTTTGTTTGTTTGTTTGTTTTTTTTTTTTTTCTAGAAGTTTCAGTGTTCTGGGTTTCAAATTTAGGTCTTTGGCCCATTTGTAGTCAGTTCTTGTGCAAGGTAATAGATTTGGCTCTAATTTCATTTTTCTACCTGTGGACATCCCCTTCTCCCAGCACTATCTGTTGAAGATGCTGTCTTTTCTCCAGTGATTGATTGCTGTTTGTTTGTTTGTTTGTTTGTTTGTTTGTTTGTTACTTGGTATCTTTGTCAAATATTAGATAGCTGCAGCTAAGTTCACTCATGTTTGGGTTTCAGTCTTATTCCCTTAGTTTCCAATTCTGTTTCTGTATCCATAGCATACTGTTTTAGTAGTATAGCTATGTAATGTATCTTGAGATCTGGGATGGAAATTCCTTCAGCATGGTTCATGGTTCTTCTGGCTATCCAGGGTCTTTTGTGATTCCATGTGAGTTTTAAGGTAGTTTTTGTTTTGTTTTTTGTTTATTCATTTGTTTGTTTTTGTTTTTGTTTTACTGTTTCCTTGAAGAAAGAAATGGAGGGGGGGTTGATTGGGGTTGCATCAAATTTGTAAATGGCTTTTGATCATTTTTACTATGTTAATTTACAAAACCATGAGTCACCTGCTTTTGAAAATTACATTTTCAGGAGCTCCATAAGGAGAGCAACAGAAGCAAAAAAAAAGCAGGGTTTTTTTCTGAGACTGATACTCCAAAAAAGGACCATGCATGGAGATAACATAGAACCCCTGCATAGAAGTAGCCCATGGCAACTCAGTGTCCAAGAAGGTTCCCCAATAATAGGAACAAGGACAATCTCTGACATGAACTCATGGGCTGGCTCTTTGATCACCTCCACCTGAGGGGGGAGCAGCCTCACCAGTCCACAAAGGAAGACAAAGAGGCCAGTCCTGAGGGAACCTGATAGACTAGCATCAGATGGAAGGGGAGGAGGACCTCCCCTATCACTGGACTGGGGGGAGGGGCATGGGAGAAAAAGAGGGAGGGAGGGTGGAATTGGGAGGATGTGGGGAAGGGGACTACAGCTGGGATACAAAGTGAATAAACTTAATAAAAATTAAAAAAAGAAAATTACATTTTATTGGAGTAAAAGAGGTACTAAGCAGTTAAAAGCATGTATCACTTCCTAGCACCCACCAAAGAGGGCTTATAACCTGTAGCTCCAGCTTCATGGCATCCCACAGCCTCTTTGACCTCTTCTTAAACTCATATATACAGATACATACACATATAGATTTTTTTTTAAAGTGGGTCTTGGGCTGGACAGATGGCCTGGGTATTAAGAATGCTGGCTGTTCCTCCAGGGTGCTAGGCTTTAATTCCTAACACCCATATGGCACCTCACAAATGTGGATTACTCCAGTTACAGGGAATCTTATTATTATTTTTACTGGCCTCTACAGACACCAAACATGCACAAAGTGCCCAGATACACAGGAACAATACCTATACACATAAAATAAATAATAGAAAAAATGTTAAATAAATTTTTTTGTAGAAACTACATTTCATTTTCCTATTGTGTAGGCAGGAGAGGTAATATAAAGATACAAGGATGTAGTGGTGTATACATGGACACAAAAAGCACAGCTCAGGCCTCAAAAAAAAAAAAACTCAGTTTATTCTGGAGCCAAATTTGAGTGACAGAGGCCCAGGAAACATGCAGATAAGTCAGCCCAGGTTTCACTAATGTAGTTTTATGTTTATGTTTTATAGTTGCAGAATAAAAAAAACCCTAAAACCAGAGCCATTTTAAAATACACTGTTGGGTTCATCAAAGAGACAGTGACAGCAAGATGCTGGAGTCACTTCCCCAGGTCTCAGATAATATCTGATGACATCATCAGCTTCAGGGTTGGTGGATGCTAGTGATCTGCTCAGATAACTGATGGTTTTTATCTGTTAACTACAGGTCATTTTGTCCAACACATAGGTGGGCAAGGAAATAGCTAATGGAAGGCAAAACTACTTGCAGGATAAGGTACAATTTGGCGCTGGGCTGCAACTTTCCCATCTCTGCACATCACTGCATCTCTAAGCAATGAGTCTTTGCAGACCCAACTTCTTTCCAGAGACTCTCCTTCACAGAGGTCAGAGGACAGCTTGAGGGAATGGTTACCCTCCATGTACCATGTGGGTCCCAGGAATTAAACTCAGTTTATCAGGCCTAGCAACAAGTGATTTTACTGACTGAGATGTCTTTCTGGCTTAGTAGACAGCCTCCTTGTAATCCTCTTCATATTGAAAGGTGTGCTGGCTAATTTACATCAACTTGACATAAACTTGTGTCATTTGGGAAGAAGAACCTCAACTGAGAAAATTATTCCACCAGTCTGGCCTGTGGGCAAGCCCTGTGGTATGTATTTTTAAATGATGGTCCATATGGGGTCTCTCCAGGCTGCTATGGTCAGTGCCATTCTTGGACTGGGCCAGTGGTCCTGGATGCTGTTACAAAGCTGGCTCGAGCAAAAAAAAAAAAAAAAATATCCTTCTTTCTTCTCTGCTGGGTGCTGGCTGCTTGCTGTTGAAATGGAAAAGTTCATGAAACTTGGGAAAGTGGTGCTGGTCCTGGCTGGATGCCACTCCAGATGCAAAGCCATCATTGAGAGCCTCAGAGAGCCCTTACAGCCATGCCCTGGTGGCTGGAATTGACTGCTATCCCCCAAAAGTGACAGCTGCCATGGAGAAGACAAAAATTGCCAAGAGATGAAAGATCAAGCCTTTGTGAAAATTTATAACTACAATCACCTTGTGCCCACAAGGTACACTGTGGACATCCCCTTGGACAAGACTGTTGTCAACAGGGATTTTTTTAGCGATGTAGCTCTGACATACAAGGCCAGGTGGGAGGCCAAGGTCAAGTTTGAAGAATGATACAAGACAGGGAAGAACAAGTGGTTTCTCCAGAAGCTTCACTTTTAGGTGTATTTTTGTTTCCATCATTAAGAATTTAAGAAGAAGGAGGAGGAGGAGGACAGTTGGCTTGGCAAGTCATGATAATCAAGACAGTGAGCAGCATTCTTCCATGGCCTCTGCTTCAGGTTCTGCCTTGAATTCTCATCATGAATTTCTGTCTAGTGGACTACAGAATTTAAGTTGAAGTAAACATTTTCCTTTCCAAGTTGCTTTTGTTCATGGTGGTTCATCACCACAATAGAAATCCTGACTAAGACACATCAACACAGGTAAACAAGAAAGGATAAATGAGGATCACTGAGATGGTGGCTTCTTGTTCCCAGAAGACACTGTTAGGAGAAATGGTGGAAAGGCACACAGTTTGGTTTCTAAACAGGACAAGTAGTAAAGGAGGGAAGATCATGTGGCCTAAAAAAATACCTGCCAGGGTCTGTTCAGTGGACTTCCAGCCTTAGTTCTGTCCTATCCCACAGGGATAAATTGGTACTTCCCTTAATAGTCAGCCAATATCAAGAATGTCCATAATATCAGGGCATGTTGGTGCACACCTGTAAACCCCAGCATTAAGGGAAACAGGGCAGGGGTCTCTCTGTGAGTTCGAGGTCAGCCTGGTCTACAAGGACCATGCAAAAAAAAAAATCTCTAGTCTTTACAAACAAACAAACAAACAAACAAACAAACAAACATAATATCTAGTTTTCAGTCAAGTAGAACCCTCATGAGCCTCGGGTTTAAATCCATCATGTAACAGATAATTGGCCAATTTCCAGGTATAATAAATGTAGGAAAACAACACTGTTGTTCTCATTCATTTTTGCTTGTGAGAAATTTGGTCCAGGATCAGCATATCCCACAGAGTCAGACACACATGGAGCATGAGAATAAAATCCAGCCCAGGAGAATTTGCTGAAATACCCCAGGTAGGCCTTAAGGGGCCATCCTCAGGCAGCACACTCTCTGTGAGACCTTATCTCAAAAATAAGTGAATAAGAGCCAGTGAGATGCCTCAGCAGATAAAGGCACTTTACTGGTCCAAACATGATAACCTGAATTAAACACCCAGTTCCAAAGAGCAAGGAGAGAAGTAAGTCTAAAACACTTTTCTCTAATTTTCTCTTGCTTGGCAGCACATACATTACACACATACAATGATAAATAAATGATGCCAGTATGTAAGCCAAATAAACCCTTTCCTCCTGAAGTTGCTTTGGTTGTGGTATTTCTTCAGAGCAATGGTAACCTTAACTAGGACATCCTGTTTCAAAAACTTAAGAGAGCTCTTCATCCCTGTTCATCTTAGGAGTCCCAGGTGGCTTTCAAATACATGCCAATGTGCCATTTCCCAATTCCTGCCTTGTCAATAAGACCTGTAGGCCAGCAAAACCTAAAGTGGTAGCAGCAAGAAGAAAAAACAAATTCCTAGTGAATTGCTAAAAGCAATAGTTAAAAATAAACATCTCTATTCTTGATTCTTGAAGCCATAAAAAATGCTGATGTGAAATACAGCAACATGTATGAATCTAATTTACACATGTGTTGCATCCTAGAGAATGATGCTCCAAGGTACATCCAACCCTCACTGTAACCAAATCTCTGGAAGGTCCTTCTGTCACTGTACCAGACAACTGCTCCCAGGAGGAAGAGAACATGACTGACATAGGGTTATAAGCCCAGAGCCTGGGGATGGAGGCAAGAAGATTCAGTATTTCAAAGCCAGCCTCAGCTACACAGTAAGTTTAGGATACCCACATAAGAACCTGTCTCAAAAAATAAAAATAAAAAACAACCCAAAGCAACCAGCCAACAACCCTCCCTTCAAACAAGCAACCCAGAAATCCTAGGTGTTCTCTGTAAAGTATATGGACATCTTTGTGGGTTTATCTTTTCATGTGTGTGATGGAAATGTGGATATAACCTAGAACCTCCACTCAGATGTAGCCTGTGGTAGCTCAGTAACCAATTGGTTTGCCAAAGTGAGGGGAACAAGGACTATTTCTAACAGGAACTCAATGACTGGCTCTTTGGCCTCCCCATCCCCCAAGGGAGGAGCAGTCCTGTTAGGCCACAGGGGAGAGCTTTGCAGCCAGTCCTGAAGATACCTGATAAAACAGGATCAGATGAATGGGGAGGAGGTCCCCCCATCAGTGGACTTGTGACATGGGGATGAGGGAGTGTTTTGGGAAGAATGACTGTAGATGGCTGGGATACAGACCAAAATGTAACATAAAAAAAAAATATTAAAAAAAAAATAACTGTAGATGCTTGACCACAAGTCACCAAGTTATCAGGGGATCAAAGTTCCCCATAATGAATCAGCCCTCTGGTCCTCCAAGGCATAAAGTTAGCGATATTCAACCGTGTTCCATCATTAACTTGAAAATGCTACACATAAATCAGGCTCATGGATGTCCTGAAAGGATAAGTAATTTGCATAAGAAAAGGGTAGCAATGCTTTTTCCCTTCAGTTGCATCTGTGGTCTCTTACTAGTTTTGTATGACAGGTTATATGGGAAGAGACTCTAGGGATTGTCTCAAGACAGTTCTGCATAATATTTGTGGCACTACCTAAAAGTGGCTCTGAATGATAGATTGCAAGTGAGGATTTGAATCCAGCATCTACTGTAGTTTGTTATTATCTTACCATAGTTCTATATAATAATTGCTTCATAGACACAGCAGCCTCTCCAGAAAAATATGAGAATTACTTATCAAAAAAGATGCTGTGTCCAGATGTAAAGGAGCACAGTGATAAACTAATAGGTGCTGCCTATATAGACCTTATTCTATCAAGCTTTGTCTGTTTCCCTCTAGGGCAGGATACAGATAAACAGATTTAATTATAATAGAGTTTGATGAAAGTCAAGATGAGAAAAAAATCAAATTCTATATGAGTGTATGGATAGGGCAGGGCCTAGTGGCTCATGTCTTTAATCCCAGCACTCGGGAGACAGCGTCAGGCTGATATCTATGAGTTTGAGTCCAGTTTGTAGCATGGTCTACAAAGTGAGTTTCAAGGCAGCCTAAACCATACAGTGAAAAAGAAAAAGAGAGCATCTTCCAACAAATGGTGCTGGACAACTGGATGTCTACATGTAGAAAAATGCAAATAAAACCATATTTATCACCCTGCACAAAACTAAAGTCCAAGTGGATCAAAGACCTCAACATAAAACCAGACACACACTAAATCAGTTAGAAAAAAAGGAGAAGAGCCTAGAGCTCATTGGCACAGGAGACAGCTTCCTGAATAGAACACCAACAGCACAGGCTCTAAGATCAAAAGTCAATAGATCGGACTTTTTTTTTTTTTAGATAGCTATGTAGCCTTGGTTGTCTTGGAACTCTCAATGTAGACCAGCCTGGCCTCAAACTTATAATCTGGTCTCACAGATTCCCTTAATTTTACATAGAAAACCAATCACCACATAGATGCTCTCTAAACTTTTCCTCTCCTTCTCTAATTCCAGACCGCAGACATCTTCTATCTGGACCACCTAGCAAAAGTAAATTCAGTGTCTTGAAGGGAGGCAAGCTTGCACTTCCAGAGAGAAAAAAAAAAAGCCAGTAGAAGCCTGAAGACCCGGGCATAAAGAGCAAGGGGAAGGAGGTGGGGAGAGCATCTACTTGGTAGAATGCTTGCTTCAGAATTGCAAAGCCTGGGTTTGATCCCCTGCACCACATATGCTGTGGATAATGGCATAAGCCTGGCAACCGGCACTTGGGAGGTGGAGGTAGGAGGATCAGAAATTTAAGACCATTCTTAGTTACCTAGCAAGTTCAAGGCCAGCCTGGGTTTCATTAAACCCTTTAACAAAATAGATTAAAAAGTAACAGGAGCTGAAGATATAGCTCAGTACTGAAACACCTTCCAGCACAAGTGAGGCCTGGATTCAATCCTCAGTACTGCATATGCATGGATGGATGGATGGATGACATTCTGTACATCTGTTACATAGCTGTAACAAATGCACGATGCTAATGTAAGGTGTTAATGACAGAGGGAAGGTGTGGTGATGTGTGTTCATGATCTCATCACTTGAAAGGTCAGAGAAAGAGAATCAATAGTTCAAGTTTTTTCTCAACTACATAAAGAGTTTGAGGAATGTGTGGACTATATGAAACCCTATCTCCAAAAATACAAAACGAAACAAACAAAAAAACTAAATAAGTTTTAAAAATAGTGGAACTGGGAGCTAAGCACTATTTGTTCCACTTTGTGTGCATCCATAAATCCTATTTCATAAAGGCAGGAGGGAATTACAGTATAGATGACTAAACTATTGTAGGGTTTAAGAATCTGAGTCTAGGGGGCCTGGTGAGATGAGATGGCTAAGTGACTAAGAGCACTGGCCAATCTTTCAAAGGACCAATTTTTCAATTCCCAGCACCCACATAACAGTTCAAAACTGCCTGACACCAGTCTCAGGAGATCCATTGCACTCTTCTGGCATCCTCAGGGACCTGATACACATGTGCATAGACATACACATAAAATAAACATAATTTTAAAAATTCTTTAAAGAATTTGAGTCTTGTCCAGTGGACATATATAAGTACACTCTTCATTAATGGTGACCTTTTAAGAATGAAATAAAGCTGGGCAGTGGTGGTGCACACCTTTAATCCCAGCACTCAGGGAGGCAGAGGCAAGCAGATCTCTGTGAGTTCAAAGCCAGTCTAGTCTACAAGTGAGTACAGGACTCAGGTTACACAGAGAAACTCTGTTTTAGAAGAACAAAAAGAGGTCATAATTTGTACCTTCAACCCCTGCACTTGGGAAGCAGAGGCAGGAGAATCACTTTGCAGTCAAGGCCAACCTGAACTACACACTGTGTTCTGGATCAGCATGGTCTACAGGAAAAATTCTATCTCACAAATATAATAAAATGACTAAAATAATATAAAAAAGAAAAGATCATCCTGAGTGAATTATCCCAGAAGCAGAAACACACCCATTGTATATATTCACTTATAAGTGGATACTTATAGGATACTAGTCCTATAATATATGATAAACATACTAAAATCTGTACACACTTAAGAAGCTAAGCAACAAGGAGCACCCTGGGTAAGAAGATCAATCCTCACTCAAAAAGACAAAAGGTATGGACATTGGAAGAAGGAGAAAACAGGAAACAGGACAGAGCCTACTACAGAGGGCCTCTGAAAGACTCTACCCAGCAGTGTATCAAAGTCTGATGCTGAGACTCATGACCAAACTTTAGGCAGAGTGCAGGAAATCATATGAAAGAAGGAAAAAGATAGTAAGATAGTAAGACCTGGAGAGGACAGGAGCTCCACAAGGAGAGCAACAGAATCAAAATATCTGGGCACAGGGTCTTTACTGAGACTGATACTCCAACCAAGGACCATTCATAGATATAACTTGGACCCCTGCTCAGATGTAGCTGATGGCATCTCAGTATCCCAGTGGGTACCCTAGTAAGGGAAACAGGGAATGTCTCTGACATGAACTCAGTGGCAGGTTCTTTGCCCACCCCCACTGAGGCTGGGAAAAGCTTTGAAAGACCACAGAGGAGGACTTTGCAGCCAGTCCTGATGAGACCTGATAAGCTAGGGTCAGATGGAAGGGGGGAGGACCTCCTCTATCAGTGGAGGAGAGGGGCATGGGAGGGGATAAAGGATGGAGGGTGGGATTGGGCAGGAATGAGGGAGAGAGATACAGCCAGGATACAAAGTGAATAAACTGTAATTAATATAAAAAATAAAAATTTAATTTAAAAAAGGATACAAAACCAAACCAAACCAAACAAAAAAAACAAACAAAAAAAAAAAAAAAAAAAAAGTCCTCACTGAAATGCATCTCTGCTCCCCTTTGTAAATATATGGTTGAGAGACTTATGAGTCACAGGATTCAATGTAATTCCACAAACTTTTATTGAGCATCCTCTACCTGCAAGGAATTGAGTGAAGGGACAAAATTCCAGAGGTAGAAATGTCAAGGGTAGTGTTACTTGATCACATTAAAATACTACACAAAAGTCTCTCTGGAGCCAGAGATGACAGAGCCCCAGAAGATGAATGGTATAAAGCTATTATGAGCTGGGTTTCCAGCTGTCTGAATCTCCTTCCCTACAGAAGTTGATACACTGGATGCCCCACAAAGGAGCCTGCCATGTGACCCAGTCACTTGTCTTATACCCGGCCCCGACCTACATTTTTAAAGTCTGACTTATACAAAGGTAAGAAAAAGTTTAAATTTAGCTGCTGGATAAAGAGCAAGCAAGATGTGAGCTGGCCTGCTTTTCAATGAGGACCATTGTAAACTTTTGCGCTTAGTTTCCAAAAAGAAATTAAAAAAAACAAAAACTGAATAAAAAACAAAAACAAAACAAAAAACCCTCAAGAGCACAGATTCACAGGGATACCTGGCTTGATAGTAATTCATGTAAAAATAAAAATAAAAAATAAAATAAAAAATAAAAAAAAAAATAAAATAAAATAAAATAAAAACAACTGGGCTTTTAATTGACCACAGATTTGTTCTGAGGCATTAAAGGTATGTGGCTGATAAAAACAAAAGGTTAGGCAATTCTTCAACATAGCCATAAATCTACTGTCCAGATAAGATGGTGGCGTTTTGATCCTGTTCTAGGCAGACCACACACTATTTTCACAGTGAGGCATCCATTTCCCTGTTGGAACTCGGCATCCTTGACCATTTTTTATACAATTATTTATTTTTCAGAAGTATTTCTGCATTCACATACAAGTGTCATGGCACTCATGTGGAGGTCAGAGGACAACTTCTGAGAGTCAGCTTTCTCCATGTTGGTTCTGTGGATTAAATTCAGGTCATTGGGTATGGCAAAAAGCATCTTTAACCATGGAGCCATCTCACAATCCTTCCACCCCCTGCTTGACCTCATTACTGTGAAGAAATGTTTCCTCACATGCCTTTTCTGTTCTCCATTCTGGCATGTTTTTGAAAACAGTATGTGAGAACAGACAAAGAAATATAACAAAACACTATACATATAAAGATAACAAAGTGGTACTAACCAGATAACCTGGTTCTTTCCTGAAAATGCCACCATACTGGCTTTGTTAAGTGATTCTGTTATTATAGTCTCTTCTCATTTGGAACCTGGGCCTAAATGTGGAAGTCATGCTTTTCAGCCATTATATATACTCCAGACTCCCATGCCTTAATCTTAACCAGGCATTTTGTCCTTCCTAGATTCCTACTTCCACCAAAGACACAAGAGACCAGTCTTACCAAACTTCTGTAGGACTCTAAATCTTCCATTTAGTCTGAAACCTAGGATGCTGTGAGCAAAGTTGTTACCAGAACAAAACTGTAGAAGTTTCTCTCTGATTCTCAATAGAGGAACATCGAATGACAGAGAAACAATTAAGGAAATGTTCAACATCCTTAGTTATCAGAAAAATGAAAATCAAAACAACCCTGAGATCTCACCTTACACCCATCAGAATGGCTAAGATCAAAAACTCAAGTGACAACACATGCTAGAGAGGATGTGGAGAAAGGGAAACCCTTCTCCACTGCTGGTGGGAATTTAAACTTGTACAACCACTTTAGAAATCAATCTGCTGCTTTCTCAGACAATTAGGAATAGTGTTTTCTCAAGATCCAGCTATGCCACTCCTAGGCATATATCCAAAATGTGCTCTAGTACACAACAAGGATATTTGTTCAACCATGTTTGCAGTAGCTTTATTTGTAATAGCCAGAAGCTGGAAACAACCCAGATGCCCCTCTGTTGAGGAATGGATACAGAAATTGTGGTACATTTACACAATGGTATACTACTCAGCAATTAAAAACAAGGAAAACATGAAATTTGCAGGCAAAATGTGGGAACTATAAAAGATCATCCTAAGTGAGGTATCCCAGAAGCAGAAAGACACACCTGGTATATACTCACTTATAAGTGGATATTAGACATATAATATAGGATAAACATACTAAAATCTGTACACCTAAGGAAGCTATGCAAGAAGGGGTACCTGGGTAAAATACTCAATCTTCATTAAAAAGGCAAATGGGATGGATATCATAAGAGGAATAAAAAGGGGAACAGGAAAGGAGCCTACCACATAGGGCCTTCGAAAGACTCTATCCAGCATGGTATCAAAGCAGAGTCTGAGACTCATAGCCAAACTTTGGGCAGAGGCAGAGAATCTTATGAAAGAAGGGGGAGATAGAAACATCTAGAGGGAACAGGAGCTTCACAAGGAGAGAAAAAATAATCTTGACACAGGGGGCTTTTTCTGAGACTGATACACCAACCAAGGACCATTCATGGAGATAATCTAGAACCCTTGCACAGAGGTAGCCCGTGGCAGCTCAGTGTCCAAGTGGGTTCCCTACTAAGGGGAACAGGGACTGTCTTTGACATGAACTCAGTGGACTGCTCTTTGAACACCTCCCCCCGAGGGTGGTGCAGCTTTACCAAGATACAGAGGAAGACAATGCAGCCAATCCTGATAAGAACGGATAGACTAGGATCAGATGGAAGGTAAGGAGGATCTCCTCTATCAGTGGACTGGCATTCAGAAATGGGAGGAGATGAAGGAGAAAGGGTGGGGTTGGGAGGGAATGAGGAATGGGGCTACGGCTGGAATACAAAGTGAATAAACTATAATTAGTAAAACAATAATTTATCTAAAAGAAGTTCCTCTCTGCCCTTCAAGTTAATAGTTCTTCCCTGCCCAGGGATCTGTCCCAATTCTCACTTCCCTCTCTATCCTTGCCCTGATGAGAAGTGGGAGTTGGGGGAATACCAGAAAAGGAGGAGGAGAAAAAAAGAGAGAGGAAGGAGCCACACATTGGATCTCTGCCTCTAATCTCAGCATTCAAGAGCTGTAAGCAGCAAATGACATGAGTCCCTAACAAAGAATAAAAAGCGGGGGCAGACTCAGATGTTAAGATCATGGGCTGCTCTTCCAAAGGACCTGGGTTGGGTCCACAGCACCTATGTGGTAGTTCACATCAATATGTAACTCCAGCTTGGGGGAATCTGCTTCTCTCTTCTGGCCTCTATGTGCATGCACGTGGTGAACAGATACAATGTGAGCCAAACATCCACACACATAAAATTAAAATAAATTTCAAAAACACCTAAAATAGTTTAAGGAAGGAAGGATCTATTTTTGCTCACAGTTTGAGAGTACAGTCCATTGTGGGTGGAAAGTTTATGGTGATTAGTCCCAGCGGGTAAGTGTAACGTCTTCTGTGTTGTCTGTCTGCTTTAAATGTTTGTTTGCCTTTATTCTTTGTTTCTTTTTCCTGAAAAGCCTCGAGGTGCTTACGGGAGCAGCCAGATTAGGTATGACAGACGTGTCGGGGCCTAGGCTGTGGGGGCTTCAAAAGACGTTTTGATGTCCTGGAATTTCTGCCTCCTTGGGACCCCTGGGATAGGGGGACTGGAGTGAGGATCTGTTTCTGCCTCCGGAGTGAGGATCGGTTTCCTGGAACTTCTGTGGCAGAGAGGTCCAGGTTTTGTCTGTTTCTGCCTCCTCGGAACCCCTGGGATAGGGGGACTGGAGTGAGGATCTGTCTTTACCTCCTCGGAACTCCTGGGATAGGGGAACTGGAGTGAGGATCGGTTTTCTGGAACTTCTGTGGCAGAGGAGTCCAGGTTGTCAGTGTTACTTGGTTTCTGTGTGTGATTAATTGTCCCCCCCCCCGTTGGTGTTGTGCCCGGAGTTACTGTTTAATTTTTGTGATTAATTGTTTGTGGTTTTGCGTCTACTTGAGAGTGCTTGATTTTACTTTTGTTTAAAACTGTAGCTGTTTTCGTTTCTATGATTTCAGTTTTGTCTTGTGATGTTATCCTGGGTATAGGCTGTAAGTTGTTGCCTTTGGTTTCATTTTTGTCTTAGACGGCCGGTTCCTTTTTGTGCATGAGTGATTTACTATTTGTTGAAATTGTTTTCCTTACTTCTTTTGAGTTCTCCTGAGTTCTTTGACGAATAGACTGACTGACGATATGGGACGGAATACCTCCAAACCTCTTGACTTAGTTCTGACTCATTTGGAGAAGTTAAAACTAGAGCTCATGGTCTTTCAGTTGATGTGAGAAAAGAAAAAAAAATACTTTTTTTGCAACTCAGAATGGCCCACCTTCAATGTGGGCTGGCCACCAGAAGGAACCTTCCACCTTCCCACTGTCTTAGCAGTGAAAGATAAAGTTTTTCAAAGCATGCAGGCACCCAGATCAGGTGCCATATATTGTAGTTTGGAAGAACCTGGTGACTCATCCACCTCCATGGATTAAGCCCTTTCTGATTCCCACTAACAATTCTCCTTCCATAGAATCTCCGGAACCAGAGGCCATTGCCCTGGCTCCATAGACCCCCCCCCCTTAATCTGTTTTGCAGGATGGGACTCCCATGAAAATAATTTTTCCACCTCCTCCCTCCCACTCCTCAACCAACTCCTGCTCCTTTATCCAGGTTGGAACCACCATCTGGCCAAGAACCCAGAGCCTCCATGTAGCTTCTCCCTCTGGGGAACCAGAGGCAGATTCTACAGTCCTTCCTTAGGGGCCATGGGGCCCTCCAGAAGCTAATGGCAATCAGTCTCAACATTACTGGCCTTTTGCCACATCACAGGTTTAACTGGAGAACTCAGAATGCCAAGTTCTCTGCTTTTTACCCACCAGCCGACCGGGACGATTGCCAGCAGCTTTTACAGGTCTTGTTTACCAAGAGGAGCGGGATGTATTATTTCAGAGGCACGCAAAAATGTCCCAGACACTACAGGAGTTCCAACTACAAATCTCATATTGATGATTACTTTCCCTATAAGAGGTCCAATTGGGATTACAACACGGCTGAAGGTAGGGAACGTCTCTTAGTCTACTACCAGGCTCTGTTGGCAGGTCTCAAGGCGGTCACAAGACAGCCCACTAATTTGGCCAAGATGTACAGAAATAGAAAAAAATAGGCCAGCATTTGTGTCCAAGGTAAGTCAGAATGTAGCTAAATTTATTGGGACAGATTGAGATTACATTGTGCATATAGGCCCCAAAGTTCAGGACAGGTAGAAAGGATGAACAGAACATTAAAAGAGACCTTAACAAAATTGACCTTGGAGACTGGCACTGATTGGGTGATACTCCTCTCCATTTCCCTTTATAGGGTTAGGAATTCCCCTTAATATCTAGGATTAATTCCCTTTGAGATTATATATGGGATGCCAGCCCTATAGTACCCAACCTTAAGATTGATGCTACTGCTGAAATGGATTAAAACAGGTTTTGAGAAATGTTTAAGGCTTCTATGCAAGTAGGCAGCTCTTAAAGGGGCAACAGCAGCTTCTCTGAAAAAAAAAGGCTACAAGCCTCTATAGTCATAAAAAAATGGATTTAACAGGTAACAAGAAGATGTTCCTCCCTTGAAATGACAGCTAAAGGGAATAAAAATAAGTTTTGTAATTTTGTTTGTTTGTTTTGAATATATAAGTTAACTATGTTCTATATATCTTGATATATGTTATTGATTATTAAGTATATTAATAATCAATACTGCACATAATTTCTGTCCTGTTTTAAAAACCAGGATTATAAAAATAATAAGGTTTAAAACTATGTTTACATAAAATATTAAAAGTGCACCTTCATGTGTTTATATATAGGAACTTCTTTTGCTGGCAGCCAACATCAAAATAATACATTTAATATTGATTTTAAAAGGACTAAATTGTTTGCATTGATAAAATTTGGTTTTGCCTTTTAAAATTATGGTTATATTTTGTGACTTCATTCCTAAAAAGGGTACCTTATTTTGATATTTCAAAAACAGGTTAAAAAAAAAAAACTATGTTTAAGGCAATAAAGCATTTTGAAGTTTATCAGGTATTTTAGATAATGACCTTAGGCATTCTAACAGAGAACTTGGAACAGTTTCTCAATCTTTTGGGGGAGAACAAAAGACTTTGATATTTGTTTTGTTAATTTTACCAAATAAAACCAAGTTATACTATTTGAGCCAATTATAAAAATTGCAGTTTTGATAAAATAATAAAAATGATTCTGATAAAAACTTTTATATGGTTTAAAAATTAAAAAAAAAAATGTCTGGTTAAATCAAAAGAATGGAGCTGGGAAAAGCCTAACCTAAAGATATACAGACTGTTATAAAAGATATAAATTGTATTTGCTTTGGTTTTTACACCTGCAAGCATGATTTGAGAAAAAACTGTAAGATATATTGCTCTTCATTTGAAAGGCTAATGTTTTTTTTCAATGCAAAATATTTTTTTTACACTGTTTAGCCCAGGTTTATATAGGGTTATATTCTACTCATTTTTAATTATTATAAAAATATATGCGTGGTTGCCAGTTCCTATATAAATTATTTAATGCTGTCTCTAAATGAAATTTTTGTCCTTTATTATGCTTTTTTTTTGTTGTTGTTGTTCGGTTTTAATGCAATATGATAGGATGACAAGAATTTCTGGCCCTTCTATGCACTGTATTTGATTAAAAGTTTTGCTTTGATTTTAGTTCAGAAAGATATTTAAAGTTATACTAATAAACATAAATAACTATATAAATATATATTTATATTTATATAAATATAAATAACTGCTAATAAATGCAGTTAATTATAAGAATGGGTTTTATCTGGTATTTTGTTTATGTTTTTAAAGTTAACCCTAAGATAAATAATTATAAAGTTGGCCTATATAGATCTACTAAAAATTAATATGGGTTTAAAAATATTCATTTAAAAATATGACAAAATTAGAGATTATGGCATTCGATTTCATAGGATGCAATTTAAAATAAATAATTTTAAAAAAATAAAAAATAATTCAGATATGCTAGCCCTCAAGCTTGTCAGAGATCTGATGAATATGACATTTTAACATGTGTAAGTTTATTATGACAGAGAGTCCCAAAATCCTGGCAGTAGCTCCCCAAGGTCTCCAAGAAGATTTGGGCACAATGTGACCCTGGATTATGGTATGCTAGCCACTGGGCAAGACTGCCCCAACTGGCCCACTGCCTGGGCCCAGCCTAAACTGTGGACAAAACTGTGGACACCTGGAGAGTCAATGTTTCACGTTGCTAAGGGGGCGAGGTGAGGCCATTCTCTCGTTTCTTTCTCCACAGAAACAGTCTCTCATCTTCTGTGCCTGATTGCTGGACTGCCCTGCTCATGATGCCATGAGACCACAGAGCCAAGGACAGCTGCCTAGAGTAATGGACTGACTAGTTGTCACTGTCATTTTGATTGGTACATGGATTGGTACATACTTATCCTTCTCAGGTCTCTGATTACATTGATGGCTAAGCTAAGATAATGGTAGCCTTGCAGCTAAAGAGCAGATAGTTAGATCCATTGTTAGTGTATTGGTTAATTTATTAGTTAGTTAAAATTACCAGGTACAAGGTTTTCTATTTAAAGAAGGCAAGCAGGTTTGCCTAGCCTACAGGCTTCATGTTAATTATCTATGTCTTATAATGGATGGCTAGATAAAAAGATAATGGGAGTTTATGTAGGGTGTAAAGATATAAGAGTTTACATTTTGAAAATCTAAAAAATGTTGTTTAATTTGGAAAAAATGTTTCAGGGTTTATAAATATAAAAAAGATTGGAAGATATAAATAAATGTTTTGTTTAAGTTGCTTTGTTAAGGGAAGTCCAAGCAGCCACAGTTCAGCACTAAAGCCACTAATGTATTTCTGCCTAACTTTCCAGTGTAACATGGAGATGGGAACTAAAAATAAATGCTAAGAAGATCTGACAAAAAGTGGCCCAGCTCTATTGGTGGCTGATTGCCAACAGCTGTATCCACAGTTAAAATGTTAGTTTCAGATCATGGATACAATTAAGTTGTTGCTCATTCCATTGGATGCAGTTTTACCTGTTATTCACAAAGTGTTTTAGAAAATCAAAAAGTCATGAGACCTGAATTTGACATAACTCAAACAGACCAGATGAGTTTTTCCCTAGTCTTGTGATTCCTCATTTTTCCCATTTATTAGACAAATTTTAATTTCTGTTTTAGTTTAAACTTGTCTCAGCAGATTTTCATCTGGTTGAAACTGCAAGCTGAGATCTGAACTTCCTGAAAGCTGTCATGATTACTCACTGCCTCCTTGGATGGACCACCTAACCAGACATTTCTGAGGACTGCCCCATTGCCCAGCCTTTGACTGGCATTTCAGCCTTCCTAGCCCCTGATGTCAATGGTCCACTGTCAGCGCTGAAGTAGTTTCAGAAGACGAGACCACCAGTCCAAAATCCCCCCCTACAGGCTGAAATGCTAAGTCAAAGGTGGCTCCCTGATATTAGCTATTATCTTGGGGATTGCTTAGCTGAGCAGAAACTAGTATTGCAATACAATACTGGATGTACAAAGCCAGAGTTATAGCAGCTCAAGGGCAGAATCTTTTGCTTTTGGCCATTTTTGGATCAGGCTTACTTAACAAGTTGTTAAAATATTTAAAAAAAGACTAAAAACTATACAGTTAATGGTAATAAAAACCCAATACAGTCAGCTTGGAGATGACCTTAAACTGTAAGAGCCCAAGATTGGCCTCTTCAGTTACATGGAAAGGGGGGAATGAAGAGTTTAATTTAGCCAGAATATAACTCCATTTTGAAATAAAGATTTTGACTGGGAACTGAATTCAGGTACCAGGAAATATCACAGAGTGTACACCTGGCAGAAAACAAAGTTAACTCTCCTAGCAACAGCCTGCAGGAAATATAATAGAATAAATGCTTCATAGAAAATAGAGACAAACTCCCTGGCAATAATCAATGGGAATCAGTTGAGAATCGGGTGGGAAAATTCTCCCCAATGTTTCAGATATGGTTTAGAAAAATAGCCATTGTGATTATATGCCTTAGCCATTGTGATTGTGTGCCTCAGAAAAGGTCACCATGCCCTGCTAAACTTCACCCAATTCTGTAACGCCAAGGCTTGTGCCCCCCTGCTTGCTGCCATGGAAACCCCCTGCTCACAGACTTTCCCTTTAAAAATCCTGTTCACTCAGAGCTCGGGGTCCCACTTCTCTACTGCTGCGCCAGTGAGACTTGGGTCCCGAGTTCGATCGCTCTCGTAATAAAGCTCTCTTGCAATTGCATCGAGTCATCTCCTGGTGGTCTCTGAGGGTCCCGTGAACCTGGCATAACACTACTGATGTTTGGATTTCCTCAGTATCTGTCATTATGTCCCCTTCATCATTTCTGATTTTGCTGATTTGGACAGTTTCTCTCTGCCTTTTAGTTAGTTTGCCTAAGGATTTGTCTATGTTGTTGATTTTCTCAAAGAACCAGCTCTGGGTCTGATTGATTCTTTGAATTGTTTTCTTTGTTTCTAATTCATAGATTACAGCTCTGAGTTTGATTATTTCTAATCGTCTACTCCTCTTGTGTGTATCTGCTTGTTTTTCCCCCCTATGAATTTTAGGTGTGTCATTAAGTTGCTTGTATGAGATGTCTCAAACTTCTTTCTGGCAGCACTTTGTGCTATGAACTTCCTCTTAGCACTGCTTTCCTTTTGTCCCATAAGATCTTATTACTATTGCTTTTTTAGTACAACTTGAAATCAGGGATGAAAATACCTCCAGAAGTTCTTTTATTATACAAAAATGCTTTAGCTATTCTTTAGCTTTTTTTTTTTTTTTTTTGTTTTGGTGTTCCATATGAAATTGAGAATTGTTCTTTCAAGGCCTGTGAAAAATTGGGTTGGTATTTTGATAGTAATTGCATTGAATCTGTAGATTGCTTTTAGTAGAATGGCTGTTTTTACTATGTTAATCCTACCGATCCATGAGCATGGGTGATCTTTCCATCTTCTCATATCTTTTTCAGTTTCTTTTTCAGGGATGTGAAGTTCTTGTCACAGAGGTCTTTCTCTTGCTTGGGTAGTTACACCAAGATATATTATTTCTGGTTACTGTGAAGTATGTTGTTTTCCTATTTTTTTACAAGCCAATTTATCATTTACAGTCATGTGGACTATTGATTTTATAAGTTAATTTTATAGCAGCCAGTTTATTGAAGGGGTTTGTCTACTGTAGAACATCTCTGGTAAAATTTTGTGGGCCACTTATATATATTAGTGTATCATCTGTGAATAGGGATATTTTGACTTCTTCCTTTCTGATTTGGACTCCTTGATCTTTTATATTTGTATTATTGTTCTAGCTAGAACATACAGTACAGTACTACACAGAAAAGATATGAAGAAAGTGGACAGCCTTCTATTGTCCCTGACTTTAGTGTAATTGCTTTGATTTTGTCCCTATTTAATTTGATTTTGGCTATCGGCTCATTGTTATATTACCTTTATTATGTTTATGTTTGGGCCTTGTATCCCTGAGATCTACAGGGCTTTTATCATGAAGTCGTACTCGATTTCCTCAAAGGCTTTTTTTTTTTTTTGTGCATCTAATGAGATGAACATGTTTATTTACTATTTCTTTCATTGAATTACAGTGATGGATTTAATTATGTTGAACCATACCTGCATCCCTGGGATGATACTTACTTGATCATAGTGGATGATGTATTTGATGTGGTCTTAGACTGGTTTTACCAGTATCTTACTGAGTATTTTTGCACCAAAGTCCATAAAGGAAATGGTTTTGATCTTTTCTTTCTTTGCTGTGTCCTTGTGTGGTTTAGGTACCAGTGTGACTGTGGATTTATAGGATGAGTTCCTTCTGTTTGGTTTTGTACAATAGTTTCTGAAGTATTGGTGTGAGCTCCTCTTTGAAATTCTGGTAAAATTCTATGCTAAAGCCATCTGGTTCTGAGATTTTGTTTTGGTTGGGAGACTTCTGATGATGGCTTCTATTTTCTTAGGTGTTATAGGACTCTTTAACCTGCTTACCTGATCTTGATTTAACGTTGGTAAGTGAAATCTATCAGGAAAATCTTCCATTTAGATTTTTAAAACTTGTGGAATAGTCTTTTGAAATAATATATAATGATTCTTAAGAGTTATTCCTTTTCATTTTTGATTTTTTTTTATTTGGATACAGTCTCTCTGACTTTTTGTTAGTTTGTTTAGAGGTATGTCTATCTTGTTGATGTTCTCAAAAAACGGCTCTTGGTTTCACTGATTTTTTGTATTGTTTCCAATTTTTCTGATACTGATTTCATCCATGAGTTTAACTACTTCCTGATGAAAGACCCCCGCCTCACCAAAAGTTAGAAGCAGCTAATAGTTAATGTCATTTTGTACAGCACTGTTTTGAGAAACTCTGAAGGACACCACTGTTTTGAGAAACTCTGTGGACTAGGGAGGGAAGGCTAGGGAGGGAACTAGGAACTAGCTGTAGAGACCCAGCTGCTGGGGATATCTGCGGTCAGGCTGCCCCAGTTGAGCCAAAAATCAATTTGTGCTGACCACGCATATGAGAAGTTTGTGAGACTGTTCCAGCTGAGATAGGAGCCCTAAGACAAACAACAGGTGGCGGTCCCAAGATTAAGAGTCATATGACCTTTCCGACTACCCAGTTCCTGATATTATGGTGTCCCTGCCAAACTCTGACTCAAATTGCAGTTTTATGTAAATGTACCAATCAGTTCTCTGTAACTATGCTTCTCGATTCTGTACCTGCGCTTTTGCTCTGAGACCCTATAAAAAGCCCAGCTCTCCCCTCAGGGGGCGCGCAAAGTCCTCCGAGAGACTTTGTCGCCCCGGGTACCCGTGTATCAAAATAAAAGCCTCTTGCTGTTTGCATCCGAATTGGTCTCGTTGATCCTTGGGAGGGGGTCTCCCTGACGGAAGACACCCATTAGAGTCTTTCACTGATGCCAGTTCCTCTTGGTTGTTTTTGCTTCTCTTTGTTCTAGGGCTTTTACATGTGTTTTTAAATTTCTACTATAAGAATTTGTTAATTCTTTTTAGGAAGGCACTTAATGCATTGCAGCTTTTCCTTAGCACTGTTTCATCATGTCCCAGAAGTTTAGGTATGTTGTCCCTTCATTTTCATTGAATTCTAGAAAATCTTTAATTTATTTCTTCCCTGATCCAGTGGTCACTGAGTTGTTCAGTTTCCATGAAAAACCTCTTGTTTCCATTGTTATTGAAATCTACCTTTAATCCATGGTGGTTTGATAAAATACAAGGAGTTATTTCAACTTCCTTGTACCTATTGAGTCTTGCTTTCTGATCAAGTAAATGCGCACTTTTGGAAAAGCTTCTGTGAGGTGCTGAAAAGAAGGTATATTCCTCTTTGTCTGGGGGAAAAATTCTGTAGATGTCCATTAAATCAATTTGATTTGTGTTTCTGTTAGTTTAACTGTTTCTCTGTTTAGTTTCTGTCTTCATGATATGTCCTTTGGTGAGTGTGGGGTTTTGAAGTCTCCCTCAATGACTGTGGAGGTATTAGTGTATGATTTAAGCTTTAGTAATGCTACTTTTACAAATGTAGGTGCCCTTGTATTTGGACCAATATATTCAGAATTGAGACATCATCTTGGTGGATTTTTGCTATCATTTGTACCATTTTGCTATGATATGTGTCCTCTCATATCTGTTTTGAATAAATTCAGTTAAAATATTACTGTATTAGATATTGGGATGGCTTCTTTCAACTTGCTTCTTGGGTCAGTTTCCTTGAAAAACATATTTCCAGCCCTTCACTCTGAAGTAATGTCCTCCTTTGTTTTTAAGATGTGTTTTTTTCTTTTGTATGCAGCAGATTAATGAGTCCCATTTCAGCATCCATTCTGTTAGTCTTTGTCTTTTTATTGAGGAATTGAGTCCATTGATGTTGACTGATATTAATGATTAATGATTGCTAGTGCCTGTTATTTTGATTTTTATGATTGCAACAAGTTTTTGTGTTTTTGTTCGTTTGGTATTGCAGCAGCAGTGTTATTTATTTTCTGTTATTCTCTGGGTGTTGTTTACTTACTTTGGTGGAGGTTTTCCTTCTAGTATCTTCTGTACAGTTGTGAAGCATACACACATACAACATAACATTTTCAATTCCACAGCACGGCCCCACTTGCTGTGAAGTCACTACAGTTGAAGCCTTAGTAACCCTGTCCACTGGGTGCCACCATTTTGGATCCTCTTCAACTCTACATCTTCTAAATGGAAATATTTTTTTCTGGTGCTGGAAAGGCACAGGACTTTTTTCCAACTAAGGACATGCTACACACTATACTATCTTCCATCTCATAGACAATATTTCTACTTGTGTTCACTGGCTCTTGTATTATTTCTGTGGGAAATAATTTTAATCTCACTAAACAATTGGGAAGACAAATAAACAAACTAAGCACTTTCAAAAAGAAAGCCATGGTAGAGAGAGGGAAAATGAGCTTCTCTTTAAAGTCAGCCAGTAATCTGTGTGGGCCACTCATATCATATGATGTCTCTCTTCAGCTGCATCCATTTCTGAGGAAAATTAAATTTATAAATGCTGCTGGAAATAAAATAAGCTTTGATGAGTACAAGAATATTAGGGAAACATATGATATACAAAATTTTATTGCATATAGTTTTCAAAATGCATTACTACTTAAAGTGGGAGAGTTCATCTTCAAGAGTGCACAAGATCAAGGCTTTTTCATCAATGAAGTTCTGATTCAATGGCCAAGCAAATTAAAACAGGTCTGGAAATTTTTCAGTATTTAATATGAAGGGAATTATTTTTAAAGAATTATAAAAATTGATTGTGTAATGATTCTTTGAACTTTTAAAATGATTGTGAAATTTTAATTTCTTAGCTCTACTCTGACTATTAGCTTGTGTGTGGGTGTTCATGCACCCGAACACGTGTGCTTCTTAAATCACAGTCAACCGTGGTTATCTTCTTCAGTTGCTGGCAACTTTATTTTTATCTGTGAAACCCTTACTTTCTGATTTTGCTGAACTCAGTGGACAGAATTATGTAGGTTCTCTCTCTGTCTTCATGATCATAAAGTTTGGATTACAGGCCTATTTTTCTGTACCCAACTTTTTTTCCATCCTTTCATCATGATCAAATTCATGTTTTCCTGCTTATGTGGCATGCATGTTAAATACTAAAACATCTCTTTAGTTCTGTTTGATGACATTAAATCAGAAATGAACTAATATTTCAGAATTACATATATGTATATACATACACATATAAATATACATACAAATGCACACATAATGTCAGCTAATTCCTTAGCTACAATTAGATGAATTGAATTTGAATGTTTGTGTTCATTCATAATGCAGTGAATGAATGATTGAGTGCTCATGGTTATATAAAGGCATGTATGTGTGTTTCTATATGTAAACACACACATGCACACAAAGTTCTGTAAATTTTCACATCTTAATTATAAAGGCTAGCTGATGCTCAAGCATCCTTCCATTCACATAACTCATACTCAAGCATATCAATAATTTTACAAGGATGTGAGCTAGCATAAATAATTAATAAATTATGGATTTGGACACAAGACATTTCTCTAAGCAATGTATATGAGCTGCCCAATATGTGTTTCAGGAACTGAACTTATATTTCATTTCAAGAGCTATGTGCACTCTTAACAGCTGATCCAGTTATCCAGAAACACATTCCTGTTAATATGTACATATTCATTAGACAGAAACTGCCAAACCAGGGCAGAAAAGAGATCTAAGATAGAAATATTTCCTGTCCTACAAAATTTCTAACATATAACAAACTAAAATTGCACTAGGATTTTATTAGTTATGTTATAAAGAATGCAACTGGTGAAAGTCCCATTTGATGATATCACTAATGTTTGAAAAGAAAGGCATAAAACAACCCCTAGCATTGGGAGTCAAGGGTAAGAGTCACAGTAACAGATTATAATTCACCAATGGCCAAAACATTTTCATGAGAAAATTGAACTTCCTTTTGCAGCTGAATCAGAGTGCATGGGTGTTACTATAAGACTGGAAATATAAAGGTAGAAACAAGTGTGCTTGGAGGCAAGTATGATTGGATTCTTGTCTTAAAATCCATCTGTTCCAAAAATCATACAATAAAATGAGTTCTGGCTTACTGCCTCACAAAACAGAATATGTTGATGTCCTACACATTTCACACAACATAGGCAGTAGTGAGTCATAGTTTGGTCACCATAAAGGGATGTTAAACATTTAGTATTGGAAAGTGTGGTAAGTTTAAATCTCCATTCTACAGTCCCACATTAAAACCTCAGAGTTCCTCATAAATAAATACAATTTCCATAGGTTATGTGTATTTAGCCAAAATCTTTAAACTGATGTTTTATATCATGATCAGTTTTTCTGTGTTGCCTTCAGACTCCTCAATCTGTATGTACACAAAGCTGTGGTCCAGGATTCTGGAAAGTTTTACAAGAAGAAAGACCTGTCTGCTGTTTTTCTTGTGCATTTTGTCCAGAGGAGCACATTTCCAACCAGACAGGTAGAAAAATAATACTTTTACTCAAACTGCTTGGGAATGGAGGTGGGGAAAGTTAAGAAGTGACCTTGGTGTCATAATGTAGTGCTGTTCCCTATGTTTCTAACACTTATCCCTGAATCTATTCTTAATCATTGCTGAAGGCACACAATGTATGAAGTTTAGAGTGGCAATTCTCATGCTATTGTTTCATATGCACCCTATTTAAAAAAAAAAAAAAAAAAACATGCCTTTTGGTGCATGGAATTGCCATCTCAGCTCTTGCAGTGTTCTATGCTATGAGCTCCCATTAAATGTGAGATCTCCAGTTGTTCAGGATCAATCTGTATTTCTTTGATTAACAAACCTAATGATTCTTGCCTCAACATTCCTCCAGGAAAAGTACATGTCTGATTGTTTCTGAATGCACAAAAAACTGAACTACATTTATAACACAGTTGTCATTTTTCAGTATTAACAATAGGAAAATCAAGTCTTTGTAAATGAAAATATGGCTGCCTGTTTAGGGTTTTGGTCAACTATGTGATAACATATACAAGTAACATCATATGAAATGAGCATGTTGCATTTTTAAATACACACACACAACACACACATACAAAGACACAAACACATTTAATGAGAAAAGAGGCCATGTATTTGAGAGTGAATAAATATAAGGTGGGTCCAGAAGAAGGTTTAGAGTAAAGAAAAGGAAGATGCATAGTGAGGTAATTATGTTATTTTTAAAATGAAATTATTTACAAATAAAAACTCAGAAGCAAAATACAGTAATAAAATGAGAATCTATTTATTATATTAAAAAGGCCAATCATTAGACAGTCATAATAAAAATAGAACTTTTTATGTTTTATTGCAAACAATCAAATGTTGAAAAAATTAATTATAGGTTAAATTCCTTGCAGAGTGATACATGACTTCAAGTCCTATGTTAAAAAGGATATGGAGAGAGCAGGCAGCCTTGCCTTGTCCCTGATTTCAGTAGGATCAATTTGAGTTTCTCTCCATTTAGTTTCATGTTGGCTATAGTCTTGCTGTATATTGACACATACTATGTTCAGGTATGTGCCTTGTGCCCCTGATCTCTCCAAAATTTTAAACATGAACAGGGGTTCAATTTTTTTCATCTATGGAAATGATCATGTGACCTTTTCCTTCTGTTTGTTTATGTGGTGGATTACATTGATAGATATCCATAGACTGAACCCCTGCTGCATACCCGGGATAAAGCCTATGTGACAGTGGTGGATGATATCTTTTATGTGTTCTTGTATGTGTTTGTGAGTATTTTATTGAGTATATTTTTGTCCGTGTTCATGAGGGAAATTGGTCTGAAGTTCATGTCTTTCTTGGGTCTTGACTGTGACGTGACTGCAGCTTCATAGAATTAATTTGTTATTGTTCCTTCTGTTTCTATTCTGTGGGATAGTTTGAAGAGTATTGGTATTAACTCTTCTTTGAAGGTCTGGTAGAATTCTGAGCTGAAACCATCATGCCCTGGGCTTTTATGGATGGGGACTTTAATGACTTCCTCTATTTCCTTAGGGGAGATAGGACTTTTTATTTACCTGATACTGATTTAACTTTGGTAAGTGGAATCTATCAGGAAAATTGTCCATTTTATATAGATATGAAATTTTTGTGTTGTATAGGCTTTTGAAGTAAGACCTAATGATTTCTTTAATTTCCTCGGTTTCTGTCCTTATATCACCCTTTTCATTTTTTTTTTGTTTGTTTGTTTTTGTTTATTTAGATAGTATCTTTCTCCCTTTTAGTTACTTTGGCTACGAGTTTGTCTCTGGTTGATATTCTCAAAGAACCAGCTTTTGGTTTTGTTGCTTCTTTGAATCATTTCATTTCTAGTATGTTAATTTCAGCACTGAATTTGATTATTTCCATCCATCTACTCCTTTTGGCCCTGTCTACATCTTGCTGTTTTTTTCTAGGTCTTTCAGTTGTGTCATTAGATTTCTTGTATGAGATGTCTCAAATTCTTATATGAAGGCACTTAGTGCTATGAATTTTCCTCTTAACACTGCTTTCATTGTGTCCCATAAGTTTGGGCATGTTGTGCCTTAATTTTCATTGAATTCTAGGAAATCTTTTTTATTTCTTCCATGACTGTTATTGAGTTGTTCAGGTTCCATGTGTAGATGTAGGCATTTTGCTCTTTCTGTTGTTGTTGAGGTCCAGATTTAGAACATGGTGGTGTACCTGGATCCAAGGGATTATTTCAGTCTTATTGTATTTGTTAAGAAATGCTCTGTGCCTGAATATATGTTCAATTTTGGAGAAAGTTTATTGATTTGCAGAGAAGAAGGCATATTTGTGTCTGGGTGAAACTTTCTGAGGACTTCTATTAGGTATTTTATTCATGAACTATGTATGTTTCATTATTCCACTGTTTAGGTTCTGTGACAATGATCTGTCACCTGGTGAGAGTGAGGTGTTGAAGTTTACCATTATTACTGTGTTGGGACTGATGTGTGTTTGAAGCTTTAATAATGTTTTCTTTCACAAATGCAGGTACCCTTCTATTTGGGACATAGTTGTTCAAGATAATGTTGTCCTCATGGTGAATTTTTCTATAATGAAGATGAAGTATCCTTCGCTTCTGTTGATTAATTTTGTTTGGAAGGCTATTTTATTAGATATTAAGAAAGTACTGCCACTTTCTCCTTGGGTCCATTGGATTGGAAAACCTTTTTCTAGCACTTTACTCCAAGATAGTGTCTATCTTTGGTACTGAAGTGTGTTTATTGTATGCAGCAGAATGTTGGATTTGTTTCCATAACTATTCTGTTAGCATGTGTCTTTTTATCAGATTGTTGAATCTATTGATGTTGAAAGATAATATTCACCAATGAATTTCAGTTCCTTTTATTGTGGTGTTATTGTGGATAGTGTGTTTGTGTGCTTGTTTTCTTTTGATTTTTGTTCTGGTGTTATCTATATCGTGTGTTTTGTGGGTGTATTTGATCTCATTGGGTTGGAGTTTTCCTTCTAGTAGCTTCTCAACATCAGGCATAGTGCATAGATATTGTTTTAATTTAGTTTTGTCATGGAATATCTTGCTTCCTCCATCTCTGTTGATTGTAAGTTTTGTTGAGTACAGTAGTTTGCTTTGGCATCTGTGGTCTCTTCACATCTGCATGACATCCTCCCAGGCCCTTCTGGGTTTCATAGGCTCTGTTGGATGTCTGGGGTGATTCTGATAGGTCTGCCTTTATATGTCACATGATCTTTTTCCTTTGCTGCTTTTGATATTTTTTTAATTGTGTAGATTTATTGTTTTGATTATTTCATGGCAAGAGGAATTTTCTTTTCTGGTCTAGTCTATTTGGGGTACTGTAAGCCTCTTGTATGTTTAAAGTTATCTCTTTATTAAGGTTGGAGAAATTTTCTTCTATGATTTTATTAAAAATATATTCTGTACCTTGGAGCCTGGAATCATCTATTTAGTCTATTCCTGTTGTTCTTAGGTTTCACATTTTCATGGAGTCCTTGAACTTTTCTGATTGTACGTTTTCTTTGACAGATTGATCAGTTTCTTCAATTGTATCTTCAATGCCTGAGATTCTTTCCTTCATTTCTTATATTTTGTGGGTGATGCTTATCTTTGTGGTACTTGATCTCTTCTCTACATAGTCCATCTCCAGGGTTTTCTGTGTGTTTCCTTATTGATTCAAATTTCGTTTTCAAGAATTGAATAATTTTAATGATTTCCTTCACCTGTTTAATTGTGGTTTCTTGTCTTTGATGGCCTCTCTTTGTTTGCCCTGTATTTCCCTGTATTTCTTTGATACATTTTTTCTTTTCCTTTTTATATGTCTCTAATAACTGAATAAACATAGATTTAATGTCCTTTTTCTGTGTTTCAGCTGTATTAAAATATCCATTGCTCTTGGGGATGGGTTCTGGTGGAGCCAGGATATCCCAGTTTTTTTGTTGACTGTGTTTCTATGCTGGCCTTTAGCCATCTGGTTGTCTGTAGCCTTACCTGTTTCTTCCTGGAAACTGCAGCAAAGACTGGATCCTCTTGTCTTTGGAGTTTAAAGTAGTATTCAGGAAGATGTCAAATGTGCAGTGGCTCAAGAATGGATACTGGCAGTTCAGATGCAAGCACCTTGAAGGGCAAGGCACATGGCAGTGTATGGACACATAAACATGTAGGGACTGGTGAATTGAAGGACAAGGGTGTGCCTGCACTGGAACCCTGAATTTTGGGGTGCATGTACTGGTGCTCATCATTATCAAGGTGCAGGTGCCCCAAGTGGCATCCCTGGATTCCTCAGAATAAAGATGGGCTGCCACTTACAGGCCTGCCTTAAATGGTGTTCCCTGTACTCAGATTCCTCTGAGATTTGTCTTCTTGGGTCCGGGATCCCTGTAATTCTATTGCTCACCTGGTGTACACAGGATGACCAGTAGAACAGTGGCTTGGTGGCTTGGATGCTCTCCCAGAAATCCTGAAGCTGCCCTACAGGGAGCAGGAGGGATTTGAATTCTGGCTGCTAGAGCAAACAGTCTCTGGATATGGGGATCCAAACTCACTGGAGTATGTGAAGGGGCAGGTGGCCCAAATTTTGCTACTCCTGATTCCATGAGATGGCCACAGAGAGCCTGGATCAGATTGACTCCATTTCCTGCATGACATGTCCAGAACAGGAAGCAGCAAAGTTGATGCTCTGGATCTAGCCACCTGTCCTTACACTGGTCTCAGAGTCTCTGAATCTCTGCCCCTCAGATATGGTGCACACTGGTCTCCAACATATTTGGAGTCTCCTTGTTTTGATCTTTCATCATTTTCTTTTTTGGTGGGAGCCTTTTCTGATCTTTTGAATTTACACTTGGGTCTGTTTAGGTTTATTTAGGTTGCTGAATTATTGTTGAATATATCTTTGTATAATGGTTGCTTGGGTAAATCTAAAACAGCCATCTCATGACCATTTTTAAGCTGAATAGAATATAGTATGTTTTAAAAATATTTCCTTAGAATATTCTGAATTTCCTTGAATTCTGTAGTAATGTTTTTTTTTCTGTAATTTCCTTTAATTTCAGTACTCTTTTTTTTTCCTTAATTTACTTGAGATATAGGTCTGTCAATTTTCTTTATCTTCAGAAAGAGCCAGCTCCTCCTTTGGTTAATTGTATGTATTGTTTTCTTTGTTTCTGTTTCACTCATTTCTATTATAATGTTACAATGTTTTTATTATATTATTAATTAGTTTGTGTACTATCACAGCATCTGCTCACACCTCTCCTCTCAGACCCTGCCTCTTATCTCACCTACCAACCTAATGTGCCCCTCTTCCCTTTCTTTTCAAAAAAAAGAAGTCCCCTATGGATATCCACCAGACTCGGCATATAAAGTTGCAATAAGATTAAGCACAACTTTTGTTATTGAGACTACACAAGGCAGTAAAATTAGGAGAAAAAGAGTCAGAGACAGCTTTGGTCTTTCTGTTATGTGTCCTCATAAAGACCAAGCTTCACAACTGTTATGTATGTGCAGAGATCCCATATCGGTCCCATGCATGCTCTATTGTTAGGAGTTCATTCTCTGTGAGTTTGTGCCTGGAGCCTTTCTGTGGAGTAATCCTGAGCATGGAAAGGACAGGTCTTTGTGTACAGTGTGCTCCAGAGAGCAGATGAGAGGTCAGCAATGAGAGGAAGTTAGTCAGCTGAAGTGGTCAGGGTAATCTAGCAGCTAATGTCTAAAATTCAGACCTTTATTTGGCTCTGACTTGTTGTTGACAAGACTCTTCTTGTTTATACAAGTTTCACAGTGTGAACACAGATTAATGATTATACAAGTTGTACAGAATGGGTGTTTGATTTTTTTCATTATACAGAGATAAAAGCTCAGTTACAATTTAAAAAGTATACACAGAACATATTTGATTATCATTATTAGCCCTATAACTCTACTTTAAATAATCTAAAGAATGTCTCCTTCAAAGAAAACACATTTAATATGTGAAAGTCTGCTTTTAGGCTGGCATTGTTTGCAGTATGAGTTCAGTCCAGAGAAACAAAAAATACTTTAAGTGGTCTTTTTTTATGCACAGCAAGTACAAATAAATAGCTCCTTTTACTCTATGTATCACCATCTATGCTACAGAGTAGAAAAAGTTTATTTAAGTCAATGTATCTTATTTACTAAGTTTTATTCTGTCAGGAGTGTACCCTCTGTGACCTTCTATCTTTAAACTACATTTTCAGGGAGCTCTAAGCCTATAATAAAAGATCTTAAACCTATACATGAATCTCCAGGCCTCTCAGGGTAGACACATTGCCTCTGTTTACCCTGCACCAATATACTGTTTAGGGGCATATACCCCAAGAAAACTCCTGAAATAATGGCCTCATCTCTCTCTCTCTGCTTAACTCTGCTTAACAATCTCCAGGTCACAAAGATTTTTAAACAGTGGATAGATAAAGTTAAGTTTAGTATTTTCATAAGGCTCAGGTCTCATCAGGGCTGGCTGTTTTGTCTTCCTCTATGGCCTAGTAAGGCTTCTCCCTGTTAAGGGGAGGTGATCAAAGAGCCAGCCACTGAGTTTATGTCAGAGGCGGTCCCTGGTCCCCTTACAATGCAGCCAGTCCTGATGAGAACTGATACGCTAGGGTCAGAGGAAACAGGAGGAGGACCTCCTTATCAGAAGACTTGGAGAGGTGCATGGGAGGAGATGAGCATGGGAAGGTGTGGAGGGAATGAGCAAGGGTGCTACAGCTAAGATGCAAAGTGAAGAAACTCTAATTTCAAATGCCTAATTAAAAAAAAAGACTCAGACATAATTTTTCTGTAGAAAAAAAGAAAAACAGAAATTGAATCATAGTGCAGAAATTCCCCTGTAATGCAAAACAATAAAAAAACCAAATCAGAAGTTAGAAATAGAAGAACAATGATTGTAACAATCTGCTCAGCTTTGCTGGAATAGCACCAATAACTGTACTGGCTTCATGACGCTTAACAATTTTAGTGAATATGGCTGTGTCATTCTCCCTTTCTGATTTAACATTTTGTAGATTAATGGTATTTATGACATGGAGGTCATTTTTTTTTTTAGTCTTAAGAATATTACTGGAAGAGCAATAGTGAAAATTAAAACAATTCCCAGGATTATTCTGGACTTAATAATGAAAATCAAAGAGTCCTCTCCTGAGTCAAAGGATATCAAAGACTATAGAAAATTATTTGCAACTTCTACAGCTGAGATAGGTAAAGATTGGTCTGAGATTAGAGCTGGAGTTTGTTGATGCAAGTGTTGTATATTTACTGCCAAATCAGAACCTGTTCCATAGGTCATGGAGGTGGGACCTAAATTATTCCCATGTTACCTTAAAAAAATTATAGGAGTGGGATAACAAATATCCACTGAAACAGTGAATAACAAGAAAAATGAGAGGAACCCATGATGATGGAAACAAGGAAGTGCATTTTTATACATTGATGTCATCAAAATACAAAGTACACATATTTAGAAACTCAAAAAAAAAAGCATTTGAAGATTTGAAGGCTTACTTAACAGTATTACTTTATCTGAATATAAATAAAATAGATTTCATTGCCCCAAAGAAACAGTGATAAGCTGTTGAGCAGAAAACTTATTTTTAATTAAACAAGATAAACAATAGAAATGTGAATTATAAAGAGTTCATGTCCTTGACAGTTAACAGGATGCAGAATATACCAGAATACACACATCACTGGAAAGCACTTTAATGAATTAAATGTGCAATGAATAGATACTTATATAAGGTGAAATGTTGATCCAATTTCTCCATACAGATCAGCAGGAATGCATCCCTTGCCCAAGTCAAGAGTACCCAAACCCTGAGAGAAACCACTGCCTGCCCAAGGCAGTGACCTTCCTTTCCTTTGAGGATCCTCTGGGCATAGCTCTGGCCTGCACAGCTCTGTGCTTCTCTATCAGCACACTTGCAGTTCTGGGGATCTTTCTCAAACACCGAGAATCAGCCATTGTTAAGGCCAATAACCGGACTCTCAGCTACATCCTGCTCATCTCCCTCCTCCTCTGCTTCTTCTGCTCCTTTTTCTTCATTGGACGACCAAACACAGTCTCCTGCATACTGCAACAAATATCATTTGCACTTGTGTTCACGTTGGCTATTTCCACAGTTTTGGCAAAAACTATAACTGTAATTCTGGCTTTTAGAGTCATCATGAAGCCAGGAAGAACAATGAGAAGGTTGTTTGTCTCAGGAATCTATAATGCTGTCATCCCCATTTGTGTCCTGATCCAACTTATTCTTTCTGAGTCTGGCTGGGAACCTCGCCTCCCTATATTGACTCAGATGAACACTCTGAACATGCTCATGTCATCATTTTATGCAACAAGGGCTCAGTCACTGCTTTCTACTGTGTGCTGGCTTACTTAGGGACTCTGGCCTTAGGCAGCTTTACTGTGGTTTTTCCTGGTAAGGAACCTGCCTGACACATTCAATGAGGCCAAGTTCCTGACATTCAGCATGCTGGTCTTCCTCAGTGTCTGGGTCATCTTCATCCCTGTCTACCAGAGCACCAAGGGCAAAGCCGTCCTGGCTGTGGAGGTCTTCTCCATATTGGCCTCTAGTGCAGGGCTGCTGGGGTGCATCTTCTTCCCTAAGTGCTACATTATTCTCTTAAGACCTGATAAAGACTCTTTGAGATGTATTAAAAACAAAAAAATAGCAAATAAAAAATGATCATTTAGATGTATTAGTTTTCTTTTTTCTAATAAAACCCATTAGTATACTAAAATTAAATTATTTACCCACTTTTAAGTAACTTTTTCCTTAAATGTATATTTAAACAAAACTAAGAGCCCCTCACTTTGTTGAACAATCACAGACATTCTATTCCAGAATAGAAGCTGTTGTTAAAAACATATTTTAGTAAGTTATGCATGTTATTTATTAATTTTGGACAATATACATATTGAAAATGTAACTACATGAAAGTAATTGAGATAAATAGTACATGAACAAATACTTGTTTTCTTTGTTATTTTAGGAAGTGTTTAGCCCTGTTATCTACAGGGCTTTGGGTTATATCTGATTCTTCTATAGACCAGGCATAAAATTCAATTTCTGGAAAGGGGTTGGTGGTGTGTCTTTTAAACAGGTGAGCCATTCCAGAAATCAGAGTAGAGAATTTTCTAAACAGACATTATAAATCTGCTGCCTGATTCTGTGTTTTCCTTGACATCTGTAAAAATGATTCAACATCCCACTCTACAAATACTTACTTGCTCAGTCACCTTCATTGCTATTCTGTTCACAATAGGTAGGAAATGGAAACTCATAAATATGTTTAACATGATAAATATCATACATATAGATGTAATGTAAAAAAATATAATTTAGGTAACCCATATCCAGAAGGCAAATATCTTTCATTCTCTACTCTGGGGCATCTAGCTCCAAATGTTGGTTTATGAGTATTCATCATAGAATAACTATAGAAACAAGAAAGCATGGTAGGGAAGCAATACAATGGCAGAAACATTTGACCAATTGGGATAAACTGGGGGAAGTACTCTCATTATGAAGGAGGATAAATATAAAAGAAGGAAGTGGATAAAATAACAGTAAGTTTTTGAAAGAGTTTTAAGCAATCATACTATGAATTATCTACATAAAATCCCTGTAGTACATATAAGTACATTCATGAATATAAACATGTTTTAAACTAGATGTTTTTAATATTGCATACAGATAAGTATAGTTCACCACTGACCAAATTTTATGCTACTGCTATATCTAACCTGGAAACTACAGTCCATTTCCAGCCTGAACAGATGCTTTTTGTTCAGTCTGAAATACCTAAAAATAACAGGATACAGAATGAGGAACTAAGAAAATGAAGAGGTGCCATGCTAACTCCTGAAAGTTAAATTTCCACCAAGTGTCAGATTCTTGGAGCGTAACTTTGTAGTTATTCTCAAGTGCCTGCTTTTTCAACAATACATAAGACATTGAACACATGGCATGCATGCTTGTGAGTGCTCCCCTTCCCCTTAACCTTCACCACAGTCCACCAAAAGAAGAAAGTACACACCAACCCAGCCATACACCCTTCAGTCTCCAATGGTAACCTGCCTACAAGAATTGCTGGTGCGCTTGTGACACAAATTTTATGGAAGTGACCAATTAATATCTGGTTGAGTTTCAGGAGGCCCGCTCCATGAAAAGGAACCTTGATCCAACATGGCTTGGGTGGCCAGGAGCCTGAGTCTACACAAGCCAGGGACATCATAGAAATGTAAATGCTATAGTTGTGCTAAAGGAGCAGCCATACTCACAGATTGGTGCCTTGCTCGGCCATCATAGAAAACTTCTTCCTGCAGCAGATGGGAACAAATACAGAGACCCACATCCAGTTGATTCGCAGACAGTGAGGGCCCTTAGACCATTTCACCCTAAATGAGATGTCTCCAGCAATTCCCTCCCCTAAGGGCTCAAGGAACTCTGTGCAGAGTGTAAGCACCAAAGGGGATGAAGGACACGAGCGTAACAATGCTTTGTAAACACAACAGGACCAACACACATATGAATGCACCCTGACCCACAAGCTAGCTTTTCTATCACATTCCCCTGTTTGGGCTACCTTGCCTCACCACAGGGGAAGAGAAAGCACTGAGTCCTGATGTGACTTTATATGGGGGCATGGGTGGGTGGACACAGGGGAGGGGATGATCCCCTTCTCTGAGGATCCAGGTGAGGGGTGATAGGGGAAACAGGGAGAGTAGGACCAGGAGGAGAGGAGGGAGGGGTCTATGACAGGGATGTAAAATGAATCAATAAAATTTAAAAAAATAAAATAATAATGAACGATGGGGCTGGAGAGACGTCACAGAGCTTAAGAGTGCAGGCTTCTCTTCCAAAGGTCCCGAGTTCGATTTCCAGCACCCACGTGGTGGCTCACAACCATCTATAGTGAGATCTGGCTCCTTTTTCTGGTATGCAGACAGAATACTCTACAAATAATAAATTTTCAAAAAAAAAAAAAAAGAAATGCACCATGGATCATCAATGAAGTTCCCCTCCCTCCAAATAGAACACTCACTACCTCTTTAAATAATAATAAAAATAAATTTTAAAGTTAGTTTTCTCCATGGAGCCACAAACCAGACTAACTGGTTAGCCCCATGAGCAGCAAAAGAAAAGATCAAGGGCATATTTGTGGATTGTCAAGGCTACAATATATACTCAGTTCTTTTGTATGCAAATGGCTTCTAGTTTCACACTTTTATGGTATTTCTGTGTGAGCAAATATCTATCTCTATACCCACGTTTCCATCATGCTTTTTCTTTGCTCTTTTTATTGATACCATTAGACACCTCAACCATTTTATTGATTTCTGGAAGGTTGGAGCCTGACAATTTCCTCCTTATGAAATACGAAAGTGTGTCTTGTGACATAAATCCACCTCCCCAAACTAATGATCTGGCCTGCTATTTAGCGTTTTCTGGTCTAGGGTTTGGTGCATCTCTGTGCTTCTTTGCTATCACTGCTGTAGTTTAAATAAATTTGTGAAGTACTAAGCCTTTCCTGACCATTGTCAAGGGCAATCCCAGAATTCTAAGCCATCCCTTGATTATCTGCTGCTACTGCTTCCTCTACTATTTATTCTTTATTGGCCACCACAGCACAGTCATCTGCATTACCCAGCAAGACAGGCTGAGACTCTGTTCATGATTCATTTGGGGTGTATATGTTTGAGAAAGAGAGAGAAAGAAAGGGAGACAGAGAGTTAGAGACAGACAGACAGAGAAAGAATACTGCTATATGTGTATGTGTGGATCTTTCTATAATTCTGGAACACTGAGGGGGTTTCTGGTATCAGTCGCCTGTCTGTCCTTCTCATTTGCTCTTGGATTTGACTTGTTGTCTGTGGAGTTTGGTGGGAATGTCTCTCCCACGTTGACAGATTTGCAAACCCTGAACCTGAACACCTACCTCATCATAGGAAAGAGAATTCCCACGGAGGAAACATGTGGACAGATTTGACCGACCAATCAGAACTGGAGTGAGGTGGAGATGGTGTGTCCAGAGCCTAATAACAATTTGTCTTGGCCCTCTTCAGCTCCTACTAGCCATTCCTTGCCAGCCTCTTTGTTGGACCTAGTATCCTAGGACTGATGAATACCTGTAGGGTGGTGCTAACTAGAACACAAGCGTCTGGCAGGCCCAATGTTAAGAATTTCACCTGATGGCGTTGGAGTCTCATAGCTGAGTTTTGTATGTTTTGTCATAACCCACTTTTCTAAGGTCTAACTGAAGAGCATTTATGGCTGTTCTGATGGTATAAATATTTTATGGGACTCCCTCCACTTTGGAACATGGAATTTGGAGTGACCCAAATCTATGCTCTCAGGCCATGACAATTGCCATATCCAACAAGGACATAACTCCTGCGTTCTACTGTATCCTGGGATACCCGGCTTCCAGTCACTGAGGAGTGTCCACTATCACTTTACTGGCTAGAGATTTACATATTTACAGAAGCCAGGCTTCTGACACCCAGCGTGGTGGTGTTCTGCAGTGTGTTGGCCACTTTCCTTACTAACCCCCATAGCACTGGGGGCGAGGTCACACTGGCTGCAGAGTATCACAGGATCCCAGAAATTTCAGTGACCTCCTTCTAGACTTATGGTCAATATTGTGAGAGGATTTCTTCCAATATGCCACAACACTGAGGACGAGATGATGGATGCCTTTTATAGTTCAGGGTCTACAGAGATGATTCAGGGGTTAAGAGTACTTGTTCTTGCCAAGGACCAGTTCTGTTTTGCACCTGGTATCTACCCCCATCTGTAAGTCCAGTTCCAGGGAATTTAGCTCCCTCTTCTGCCCTCTTCACACACCTTCACCTCCATCTGATACACAGGCACACCTACCCATGCAGACAAAACACTCATACATATAAAAACAAACAATCAGATGAGAATTACACTTCCTAAGAGAGGGGGAAAAAGCACACCCTTCCATTAGTAAGTAAAGCTAGTTTATTGCACACACAGCCCCAGCCACAAATTTACATAATCCCAGTTTAAATGTGTCCAGTTTAAATTCTTCTATTCAGCCAGGGCCCAACCAGTCCCTGCTCACTGAAAAAGGAATCCTGGGGTCCCTGGCCCCCTTTATTTTAGTGAGTGCCGACTCTCCCAGTCAAAACAGGCCTGGTCTTGGGAAGGTAGACAGAGATTATAAATCATTTTTAAGGATTATAACAAAAGCCAACTGTGATGTCACATGCCTGTGACCCTCAGTGGGGCAAGCAGTGGTATGAGTTCCAGGTCATCTAGGTTTACAAAGCAAGTCCAGGACATGCAAGGCTACACAGAGAAACCCTGTCTCCAAAAAACAAGGGCTTGTGCCCCCTGCCAGCTCTTTACACTCACAACACTGGACATGTTCTAAGTTACATAGTATGACTTCAACCAAGCTACAGAAAAGTCCTGCCAAGCACATTGGCACACACGTTTAATCCCAGCACTTAGGAGGCAGAGGCAGGTGAGTATCTGTGAATTCAAGGCCAGCTTGTTCTACAGAGAAAGTTCAAGACAGCCAGTGTTACACAGAGAAACCCTGTCTCAAAAACCCAAAATAATAATAATAATAATAATAATAATAATAATAATATTGAAATAAAAAATATCAGAACCAGGCCTACTGGCACATTGTCAGGTTCCTTTCACAAGGAAGGCACACAGTAGAGTTTATGGGAAAAATAGCAGGTGAAAGAAAGATTTGAAACTTCATTTTATTTCAGTTTTAAAAATCTCAATTACATTAATTCTAAGTGGATTTGAGAGACCAAAGACTTAAAATCAGTGGGTATTGTTTTTTTTTTTTTTTTTTTTTTTTTCAATGCAGTTTATTCAGGAACCTTGAACAATCATCTGACCCTGGGTAAAGCCAGCCCACTTTAAATAGCCTCTGGGTAGCCAACCTCAGCATGCCACGTGGGCAATGCAGATAGATCCACATACATGGAAGCAAGCCAGATCCTCAGCCTTAGCCAAATGTGGAGTTGTTTGTGACAGAGAGCACTCACCATCAGGAAGGTGGAAGGCGGAAACCAGCTCCATCTTTCAGGCGCGGTATTACGCAGCTCTCTACAGTTCCCCCTTTTTGTTTTGGACGCATCAGGCAAGAGTAGAGGTTTGATCTCTGATATTAGAAATAAATTGGGACTTTGTACTGATGTTCATTTAGGAGTCATCCACCCAAAGAGCATCAGACCCATCCGATACCTTTTTCTCAGAGGCGGGACCTGGGGCATCAACCCGCATGCAATCAGATATGCTCTTCTCTGGGTCCAAAGCGGCTGACCCTGAGTGCAGTGCTTAGCCTCGAATCCTGAGCGTAACATTTTAGCTTTTTATGGTAGCCAACCATGCTTGGGGAGACTGTCCTGCTTCAATGGCTGTAAAGGCCTGAATGATCATGGCTACATTACACTGTTGTGAGACTCTAATATTGCATATATACCACAGGCAAACGAAGGTGACCAACACCAGAAGGCCTGCTAACGCTCCCATGCCCGCCCATTCCTTCAGATAATTCATGGCTGCAGCAATCCATGATGATAATCCTGTGGCTAGTCCTGCGTCCACTCTGGTAGAATTTACCATGACAATGGCCACTCTCAGCTGCTCCATCATAGTATCGAATTCTCCAGTCCAATTACCTAAAATATAACTAGACAATTGTTTAGACAGATTTGCCACACAGGGAAAATTCTCATGTTGTATGCTAGTGACTCAAAGTCCAGCATATTTTCATTGACAGCCAAGTTGAGCAATTTGCCATAGGGTATCAATTTGCTTCTGCACGAGGTCAATCCTCTGATTGAACACCATCAAGCCTCCTTTTAGTTGAGCATTAATTCCTTTTTGTACATCTAAGGCATGAGCTACATTGGCTAAAAGGTTATTCAGGGTCTGAGTGAAAGACCCCCACCTCCTCACCCTAAGTTGAACATAGCTAATGCCATTTTGTGGTATACCATTGTTTTGAGAAACTCTGAAGGGGGGAACTGGAAAATTACTGAGAAACCCAGCTGTGCTGGCTGTGCCGCTCCCTTAGGATATCTGCGGTCAGGCTGCCCCAGTTGAGCTGAAAACAACTTGCTTTGACCTCCAGCTGAGATAGGAGTCCTGAGAAAAACAACAGGTGGCGCCACGGCTAGGGGTCATCATGAACTTACGACCACCCAGTTCCTGGTATCCTGGTGTCCCTGCCAACCTCTGACTCAAATTGTGGTCTCATTTAAATGTACCAATCAGCTCCCTGTAACTATGCTTCTCACTTCTGTAACCGTGCTTCCTGCTCCTGAGACCTATAAAAACCCGTCACCCCAACCGAGAGGCGCGCAAGTCTTCCAATAGGCTTGGTCGCCCCGGGTACCCATGTATCAAAATAAACCTCTTGCGGCTTGCATCCGAAGGCTGGTTTCGTTGTTCCTTGGGATGCGGGGTCTCCCCATCTAGAGAGGCTCAAGTGGGAGTCTTTCATGAGCAGTCTGCCCAGTATGACTCATGGCTAATGCCGTGGTGGTAGCTCCAACAGCAGCCAATGAGATGGCAGTAACAATGGCAGCTGTAATTCCAAGATCCCTTTTCTGTCTGAAGAGAGTCATAGCGTGAGGGCATCAACGGGCACAGGCACCCAGCGAGGCATGCGAGTAAATTTACTAGCTAGTAAATTTGCTAGTAAATTTACTAGCATTACAGCATTGGGCAAAAAAGCAAGTATCATTACCACAATTACTTGGCTCTATCTGGTTAATAATGAATAAAAATGGGGGATATAAACAAACAGGTGTGGGCTTATAGGAAATATTATGAGAAGCCTTAACCCCCTCATCAGTTCTAGAACTAGCAGTGGTAGTGTCCGAGGTCTGAGTAGGTTCAGGAGACCATTGCCCCCAGGGGCGAGACATGCTCCATGTAAATTGACTAACTCCATGTTTTCCTCCACTTTTGAAAGTCATTTAAGGTTCTTAAATTATTTTTTTCCCTTTTTTTTAAAAAATTTTTCATCAATTACACTTTACTCATTCTGCATCCCCCCATAAGCCCCTCCCTCCTCCCTCCCAATCCCTCCTCCCTCTGCATGCATGCCACTCCCCAAGTCCACTGATAGGGGAGGTTCTCCTCTCCTTTCTTATCTTAGTCCATCAGTTCACATCAAAAGTGGCTGCATTGTCCTCTACTATGGCCTGGTAAGGTGGCTCCCAGGAGGAGTTGACTAAAGAGCAGGCCAGTCATGTCATAGGCAGCCCCTCTTCTCATTACTATGTAACCCAATTGGACTCTGGACTGCCCTGGACTACATCTGTGCAGGGGTTCTGGGTTATCTCTATGAATAGTCCTTGGTTGGAGTATGAGTCTCTGGGAAGTTCCCTGTGTTCAAATTTTCTTGTTCTGTTGCTCTCCTTGTGGAGACCCTGTCCTCTCCAGCTCTTACTCTTTCCCAGTTCTTACATAAAATTCCATTCATTCTGCCCAACAGTTGCCCATCAGGCTTAGCTTCTGCTTTGATAGTCTGTAGGGCAGAGGCTTTCAGAGACCCTCTGTGGTAGGTTCCTAGGTTGTTTCCTGTTTTCTTCTTCTTCTGATGTCCATCCTCTTTGCCTTTCTGGATGGGGATTAGACATTTTATTTAGGGTCCTGTCTCTTGCTTAGTTTCTTTAGATGCACAGGTTTTAGTGGGTTTGTCCTATGTTGTATGTCTATATGAGTGAGTATATACCATGTGTGTCTTTTTGCTTCTGGGACAACTCACTCAGGATGATCCTTTCCAGATCCCACCATTTACCTGCAAATTTCATAATTTCCTTATTTTTCATTGCTGAGTAATATTCCATTGTGTAGATGTACCACAATTTCTGCATCCATTCTTCAGTTGAGGGGCATCTGGGTTGTTTCCAGCTTCTGGCTATTACAAATAAAGCTGCTACAAACATGGTTGAGCAAATGTCCTTTTTGTGTACTTGCGCCTCTTTTGGATATATGCCCAGTAGTGGTATGGCTGGATCTTGGGGAAGCCCTATTCCTAGTTGTCTGAGAAAGCACCAGATTGATTTCCAGAGTGGTTGTACAAGTTTACATTCCCACCAGCAGTGGAGAAGGGTTCCCCTTTCTCCACTGCCTCTCCAGCATGTGTTGTCACTTGAGTTTTTGATCTTGGCCATTCTCATGGGTGTAAGGTGAAATCTCAGGGTTGTTTTGATTTGCATTTCCCTAATGGCTAGTGAGGTTGATCATTTCTTTAAGTGCTTCTCTGTCATTCGGTATTCCTCTACAGAGAATTCTCTGTTTAGCTCTGTTTCCCATTTTTTAAGTGGATTACTTGGTTTGCTGCTTTTCAGCTTCTTTAGTTCTTTATATATACTGGATATGAGTCCTCTGTCAGATAAAGGGTTGGTGAAAATTCTTTCCCAATCTGTAGGTGGTCGCTTTGTTCTACTCTCTTATTTGTTAATATTCTCTGATAATCCCCAGTCATTAAGAATTGCATTCCTTTTTCTCTAGTGCTTTGATTTTTGTTTTTGTTTAAAGCAATGTCTCCTGCATATCATGTTATGTAGCTTACACTTTATTTAAACACTGAATGCTACCTCTACTGCCCAGTGCCTAGAACATAATCCTGCAACTCTTTTCAGGTGGGCCCTGACTGGTCAGTGTGAGGTAAAAGAGATCAGCGAATGAGTGTCCACTGACCTCCCTGGGTTTTGTTTGTTTGTTTGTTTGGAGGTGGGTGATTACAAATAAAGAGAGACCTGTGTAAGAATTGAGTTCACTGACCTACTTTGAAGCTGGTGTTGTCACAACACAGAAAGGGAGGGGGAAGAGAGAAGATGGCAATGATAATGGTAATCAATTTTAGATGGTCAGTAAATGTGAAAAGTGTATACTTAGGGCTGGGAGTTATACACAAAGAGAATCAAGAATATGGATTAGTTGCTGAACTTGTTTCTGGAAAGCAAATTTTTACAGTTACACTAGTTCAAACACACAGAAGATCTGGACAAAGTGGGGTGGTAGTGCCTAACAGGAATGCTTTCCCCTCCCCCCATTTGAAAATGCACAACCTGAGAGAGAAAAGGTGTGAGTAATACTTTGTATGCTCTAATATATACTTGAATTCCCTGAAGAATATTGGACCATAAAGCCATTTTCAACTTTTAAAAATAATTTTTAAGATTATAATGAAATTGTTTCAACCTTCTCATTACTCTCTACTCTTACGTCTCAAATGATGGGATAAATCGTTAAGGTGGCTACTAACAATCAAAGCAGATTTGGCTGTCAGGTTCTCCCAGCATCCCTCAGTCCTTACCTGTTACAAGGTATGGGTGTCAAACACAGTTCTCTAGCCCAGGAGTTGAGCTGCCCTCCTCCCAGCTATCCTTCCTTATGTATTCTAACTGTTTTGGTTACCTGGTCTTTTTCATTTATCATTTTTTCTTTATGATAAATTTTTCATTTAAATTTATCATTTAACTTAAATGATAAATTAAATGATATTTAAATTTAAATTTTTATTTAAATTTAAAATGATAAATTTTTCATTTATCATTTATCCTCCTGGCTCTTTGTTCTGGCTCTCTACTACCCTCTGTCCTCTCTTCTCACATAGCTCAGGGTCATGTCAACTCTAGACTGTCCCACATTTCCCTGTGTCTATGTTCTCTCTTCTATCTATAATTAACTTTCTACTCCAACATACCTAGGAACAGCCACATCCTTTTTGTTTTATATCTCATTTTTGATGAGCTTAACTACTCCTTGCTTTCAAATTCATGGCCATTTGTTCCTTTAATGGTTGTTACTGTTTGGCTTTGACCAGTTTGGCTGAAGGACTTCCTAACTATGAGGTAGAGATGAATTCACTGGACACTGAGTGTGTAACATAAATTAACTGTATCTTGGAAAATGAACAGGTGCCCTGGGAGAGTGGAAGATTGAATTTTAAATCATTTCCAAGATGAGGGTGTTGCAGGATATTTGATCCCAGGTTGATCCCTTAGATTGTGAACTGTAAAAACCTGTGCTTTGTTTGGTATGGTTGGGCCCTAACACAAACCTTAATTCTAAGAATTTTCTGTTTATTCTAAAAAGGTGATTATGGGATGATTCTGTCAGCCCTGGAACATACCTTTAATTCAAAAGCTCTCTGTGCACAGGATGAAATAATGTTAACCCTAGGTCAAGAGGCAAAGCAAGAAACCAGCTGACAGGGATTAAAGAGTAAGTGGAAGTTTCAGCTGAAATGTATTTAAGACAGAGTGTAAAAGTGGAAGGAGTTTTAGCTTGGTAAATTTGGGGATTTTTTAACTTTGAGCTAGAAGGCTTTGGCCTTGGGTTCCTTTGACCTATCCCCCCTGAGCTGTTATCTGAACTGGTGAGCTTTTGAGGATTTTTCCTCTTGGAGTAGAGGTGAGTAGCAGGGTCAGATGGGTGCTTTCTTTGCCTCTCTGCACTAGCAGGTTTCAAAATCGAATAATTGGGATTTTCATTCTTTTAGAACAAAACTAGGGTTCTGTGTGCCCATAGGGGTTAGGGCAAAGCTAGAATGACTCTGCTATCTGCATCATTTGATCTTTGATCCACTGGTAGAGGAGTTACTACTGTACTGAGACTCAGCTCTATTGTTCAAGCTAATGAGGGACTCTGGGCAGGCCTAGAAGTCAGGAGCAACAGTGGGAAGTAGTTTATGGGTTTGTTCTGGGATTTTCTTCTGATGTAGCTCTAAAGAGCTGTGAGTGAGACCAGAGGCCATGCCATGCTGAGTGTGGGGCCATTGTCCCCAGGCCTGGAAGAGCAGGCTGCTGAGCTATTAAGGCCTGATCTGCTTTGAATGAGATAGACGGTTGTTCAGACTATGGTTCAGGCTGTGTTTCTGTTGGTCTCCATGTGATAATCTCAGCAGAGACCCTTGGCCTCCGACCCTTCCTGAGAGTTGATTGCCCAGAGAAGTGAAGACTTTGCATCCTGGGCAGTAGAAAGTCATGGTGCTTATAATGTCACTTATCTAGTGTGCACACACAGGTATTAGTTTTGCAGTGGACAGATTGGAAAACTGAAGGTCTCCTTTCTAGAAATGTTGAATGTTGTGTTCCACACACGTTTTTTTTTGTAACAAATTTTACAAATAGTTTTGAAACTGGCAGAAAAAGTTGTTGGTGGTGATCATCCTTCAGCAATAATTGATTATTTGCTTTATTTGCTTTTTTTTTTTTTTTTTTTTTTTTTTTTCTTTCGTCTACCACCAGGCACAATGGCATGCTTTAGAGAAATTCAATTCCAGGGTACAATAATGAATTTCTGAGATGCAGAATTTTGTCAGGTGTGCCTGGTTTTAGGTAAGTGGATAGGGCAGATTCCACATCTTGTGACATAATCCATGCATCAGGAAACATTAAATTATTCTCCAACATGGTTTTGTGTGTGAGTGTTGGCAAGGGCTGGGATGTGCCTGAACCCACAAGGAGACATGAGGGACTGCAAGCCATAGCTTATCTTTATGATCACCTCCATTTTCCACTTCCAGAGCAAAAGGGCTCTTTGGAAAGGAGGTTAGTAGTAGCTGGAGGGTCAGAAATATATCAGTTTAGGTGTCACTTTGTGTTTGCTTGTAGCAATTGTGAAATATGTGTTTATTTAATTTGTATTAATTAGAAAATCAAAGGTATCTCTGGTCCATGCACATTTTTCATGTTAGATTTTCCTTGTCTTTTTGTGTAAACTTGACTATATTTTAGGCGTATGTTTTTGGCTTTTTCTCCCACCCCCTCATTCTTTCACAAACACTGTACACATTCTTGATTATTGAAGTCTGTGGTAAGAACAGAAGTCACATCATGCCAGAAGATAATGAAATTCATGACAATAGACTCATCCCGTATTTTTGTGTTTTCCTCTGTTTCTTATCAGGTGGCTTTTCTTATATGAGATAGAGATTTTGGATTGTTCTTTAGCAATCACATAAAGACAATTTGCACTTATGTCTGTAGAAGGCAGAAGAGATAACATGAAGGTGAGTGATACCAGTTGGCCAGTTTACTCCTTCTCTTTTGACATTTTCTTTTGGTGATCTGTCATTTTCTTCAGAAATTTCATGTGTCCAATGGTCTCCATATTCTTTAGTTGGATGATTTAATTCTCCTGAAAAGATTAAATCAAAACCCTGCCCCATCCCTAATTCTGGGGTGAGGGTTGTGCCTTTTTAGGGATGTTATATCTTCTATATGGCAAAATGTTTTTTTGGAAATATAAAAAGTATAATATCTCAATTAAAGTTAAAAAATCTTTGAAAGTTTACAAATATACCTTAAAGTGTATTTATTCTAGATAATAAAGGGCATTCGCTTTGATTTTCAGCCTGCCTTTTACAAGCAGCTTTTAAATAAATCCACTGTAAATTCTATGTACCTGCCTCTGCCCCCCAGGTGGTATGTAAAAGGCATGTGGCTCCCAAATGCTGGGATTAGGGCTATGAACCACCAACACACTGTCATTGTAACTCCTGAATTTAGAAAACAACTAATTAATAGAGAACTGCTTGTCTCTGCTGGGATTAAATGCATGGTCTATCACCAGGATGCTCAAATTTCTTATTCACTCCAAGTTATTCCATCTCATCAAGTTTATACCTTTGAATTTACTTCAAACATTTTAAACCTCTTAACTGTTTTTAATATGAAACAACAAATGTATCTTTCTTTTATTTAAGAAGAAAACTTTAGTCTTTATTAAGTTAGTTTTTGGACTGAATGACCACAAGTTTGGACTGAATGTGACCACACACTGATATCTGATGAACAGTTACCTCTGCTTATTCAGGAGATCTCTACTATTCAAATCTAATCATTATCAATTTTGATAGGGTCCACCTTTCTTTTCCTGTGGAAACATTTGGTTTTACCAGTGAAGACACAGTTCAGTAGTTTCTCACTGTCTACTCCTTTTAGTTATGTTTACTTCTTTTTGTTCTAGAGTATTTAGGAGTGCTGTTAAGTTGCTACTAAGAGATATTTCTGATTATTTTTTCTGAATGTACTTAGTGCTATGAACTGTCTTCTGGTCAACAATTCCATTGTGTACTATGAGTTTTGATATGTTGTGTATTCATTTCATTGACTTCTAGAAAGTCTTTAATTTCTTTATTTCAGTTTTGATCCATTTTTTATTCAATAGAGTGTTGTTCAATTTTTATGAGTTTGTAAGCTTTCTATTGATTTTGTTATTGGTGATGTGCTGCTTTAAACCTTAGTGGTCTGATAGGATGCAGGAGGTTGCAAGTTTCTTCTATCTTTTGAGACTTCCACTGTTCAAGTATATAATCAGTTTTGGAGAATAATATATGAGTTGCTGAGAAGAGGGAACAATCTTTTGTGCTTAGGTGGATGTTTTGTAAACATCATTTGGGTAGTATTTTGATGTTAGTTATCTGGAGCATTTCTCTGTTCAGTTTGGTCAGGAGGACCTGTCCATTGGTGAGAGTGATATATTGAAGTCTTCCCTATCAGTTTATGAGGGCCAGGATGTGATGCAATCTGCAGAAGGGTTTCTTTTATTACTTTGGTTCTCTTATGTTTGGAGCATAAATGTTAAGTATTGAAATGTTATATTGCTGGATGTTTTTTTTTTTAATATGTCAATCCTTTTCCATCTTTTGATTATTATTTTTTGAATTCTGTTTTGTTAGATATTAAAATTGTTATATGAGCTTGATACTCTAGTCCATTTATTTGGAATATCTTTTCCAAATCTTTACCTTGAGATAATGTCTATCTTGATGTGAATCTGTTTTTGATGTATTTAGAAGAAGGGTGGATTCTGTTTTATCATCCATTTTTGTGAGCCTGTGTCTTTTTATTGGTGAATTTGGGTCAATGGTATTAAGAGAGATCATTGAACAGTGATTGTTATTTTTGTGGTGGTGGTGGTTTTAGCACCGTGAGTGGGGCTGTATTTATAGATACATATTATTTATAATTGACCTTTTTATAGAACATCTTATTTTCCCCATTTGCTGATTGAAAGTTTCTAGGCATAGTTAGTAATTTGTATTGGCTTCTGCAGTTTTTTAGATTCAGAAGCACTCTGTCTAAGCCATTCAACTTCTAGCATTTTTACTGAGAATACAGGATTAATTCCAATAGATCTTTTTTTTTTTTGTTTTTTGGTTGGTTTTTGTTTGTTTTGGTTTGTCGGATTGGTTGGTTAGTTTGGTTTGTTTGTTTGTTTTTTTCATTTGCAGCTTTTCATATTCTTTCTTTGTTCTGTATATTTAGAGTTTTGATTATTCTCTGTTAGGAGGACTTTCTTTTCTGGTCCACTGTCTTTTGGTATTTTGTATGCTTCTTGTGCCTTGATAGACATCTTCCTCTTTAGGTTAAGAAATTTTTCTTGTATGATTTTGTTAAAAATATCTTCTGGACCTTTGATCTCATCCTTCTTCTTCTAATCTGATTATCAGCATGTTTTGTGTTGTCATAATGTCTCAGAGTTCCTGGATGTTTCCTGAATATTTGTATGTAGACCAGGCTGGTTTTGAACTTACAGCTCTAACTCCAGTCGAGTGTTGGGCTTAAATCTAGGCCAACATGCCTGGCATCAACATCACCATCATTGGCTGCTGAGCATGGAATATAGAGTTTTAGGTATTTATTTTGTTTTGTTTTATATATGTAAGCATAGGTTATTTGTTGATCTTCATCAACATCTTGCATTTGAAATTTGGCAGGGAGTATATTTAATTTCTTAGGATGCCATTTATTCATGACACTAACACTATCTGAGCTTTCCAAGTCATTGAATTGTAGGTGTGTGACACTCTTCTTACCTGTTGTATTTTTTATTTTATTTGTTTGTTTTATTCACATTCAATTTATTTTTAATTTAAATTTAAATTTTTTTTATAATTTATTCTCTGACATGAACTCAAGTCTTTGATCACCTCCTCCTGGGTGGTGCAGCCTTGCAAGGCCACAGAGGAAGATGATGCAGCCATCCTTGATGAGACCTGATAAGCTAGAAGGGAAGGAGTTCCTCCTCAATTAGGAGACTAGAGAAAGGGCATAGGGGCAGAAGAAGGAGGGTGGGTGGGACTGGGAGGAGATGAGAGAGGGGCTATGGCAAGGATACAAAGTGAACACATTGTAATAAATAAAATAATTAAATTAAAAAATAATTTATCCACTTAACATCCCAATTGTAATCTTCTCCCTTGACTCTTCCTTGTCTCACCCTCCATTCTTCTTTCCCCTTATCCCATTTCCTATATCTCAGATACAGGGAGCCCTCCTCTCCTACCATCTGAACCCAGCCTATCAAGTCTCACTGGGACTGTCTGCATCCTCTTCCTCTGTGGCATAGCAATGCCCCCTCCACCAAGGGAAATGATCAAATAGCAGACAACAGAGTCCATGTCAAAACCAGCACCTTCTCCCCTTACTATGGATCAAACATGGAGACTGAGCTGCCTATCAGCTACATCTGAGCAGGGGTCTGGTTCCTCTTCATGAATGGTCTTTGGTGGGTCCATCAATCTCTGCAAGTCCCCAATGGGCCCAGATTTGTTGTCCTTGTTGGTCTTCTTATGGAGGTCCTGCCAGCTCTGGGTCTTTCTATCCTATCCCCCTCTTTCCTATGATTCCCTGTGCTCTACCCAAAGTTTGGCTGTGAGTCTTAGCATCTGCTTTGATCCCCTGCTGGGTAGAGTCTTTCAGAGGACATGTATGTTAGGCTCTCATCCTGTTCCCTCTCCTCAGTCACTTCTGATGTCAGATTCTATTTGCCCTTTTGAATAAGAATTGACCATCCTCCATAGGGTCCTCTTTTTATTTAGCTCCTTTAGGCCTGTGGATTGTAGTATGTTTTCCTATATTATGGTATTATCCATTTACAAATGAGTATATACCATGCATGTCTTTCTGGTTTTGGAATAACTCACTTAGGATGATCATTTCTAGTTCCATCCACTTGCCTGAAAATTTCATGGTTTTTTTTTTTTAAAAAAATACCTGAGTAGCATTCCATTGTGTAAATGTACCACAATTTCTGTAAAACAATTGTTCAGTTGAGAGACATGTACGTTGTTTCCTGATTCTGGCTATTTTGAATATAGATGCTATGAACATAGTTGAGCAAATATCTTTGTTGAATGGTGGAGCATCTTTTTGATATATGCCCAGGAATGGTATAGCTGGGTCTTGAAGTAACACTATTTCCAATTGTCTGAGAAAGCATCAGATTGATTTCTAAAGTGGTTGTATAAGTTTGCACACCCACCAGCAATGGAGGAGTGTTTCTCTTTTCACATTCTCACTAGCACGTGCTGTCACTTCAGGTTTTGATCTTAGCCATGATGAGTTTAAGATGGAATGTCAGAGTATTTTTTGATTTGCATTTCCATGATGACTATTGATATTTAGCATTTATTTAAATGTTTTCCACCATTTGATATTCCTCTGTGAGAATTTCTGTTTAGTTCTGTACCCCAGTTTGAAAGTGATTATTTGGTTTGTTGGAGTTTAATTTATAGAGCTCTTTATATATTTTGTTTGTTATTTATAGAGCTATTTATAGATCTTTCTGTTGTTTGTAGGGTTGGTGAAAGGTTTTCTCAGGCTGTAGGCTGTTATTTTGTTCTATTCACAAAGTTCTTTGCTTCATAGAATCTTTTCATTTCATGAGATCCTATTTATTAATTATTGATTTTAGAGCCAGTGTTCTTGGTATTCTGTTTAGGAAGTTATCTTCTATGCCAATGAGATCAAGGCTCTTTCCCACTTTTTTTTTCTAACAGATTTTAGTATCTGGTTTTATGTTGAAGTCTTTGATCAACTTGAACTTTAGTTTACTGCAGGGTGATAAATATGGATCTATTTTTATTTTTCCACATGTGGACTTCCAGTTAGACCAGAACCATTTGTTGAAGATGCTGTCCCTTTTTCCATTGCATGGTTTTGGATTCTTTGACAAAAATCAAATGTCCATAGGTGTGTGGGTTTTTTTATGGGCCTTCACTTTCATTCCATTTATCCACCAGTCTGTTTTTTTCCAGTACCATGCAGTTTTTATTACTATTGATTTATAGTAGAGCTTGAGAGCAGGGGTGGTGATACCTCCTGAAGATCTGCTATTGTACAGGATTATTTTAGCTATTCTGGGTTTTTTATTTTTCCATATAAAGCTGAGAATTTTTTTTTTCAATGTCCAGGGGGAATTGTGTTGATATTTTGATGGGAATTATCATTGAATCTGTAGATTGTTTTTTTGGTAAGATGGCAATTTTGACTATGTTGATCCTACTGATCCATGAGCATGAGAGATATTTCTATCTTCTGGTATCTTTTTCAATTTCTTTCTTCAGAGTCTTAAAGTTGTTTTTTTTTTTTTTTATTTTTTTATTTTTTTCAAGTTTTTTTCACTGGCTTGCTGAGGTTTTTTTTTTTTTCCTGCCTATTGTGAAGGGTGTTGTTTTCCTAATTCTTTCTCAGTCCATTTGTCTTTTGCATACAGGTGTGCAACTTTTTTTTTTTTTTTTTTTGAGTTAACTTTTATATCCAACCACTTTGATAAAGTGTTTTTTTCAACTGTAGGAGTTCCGTACAGTAGAATTTTTGGGGTCACTTTTTGTTACCTGTCATATCATCTGTGAAGAGCCATACTTTGACTTCTTCCTTATCAGTTTGTATCCCCTTGATCTCCTTTAGTTGTCTTATTGCCCTAGATAGGACTTTGAGTACTGTATTGAAGAGATTTGGAGAGAATGTGTGGCCTTGTCTTGTCCCCGAGTTCAGTGGAATTGATTTAACTTTCTTTCCATTTAGTTTGATGTTAGCTATAGGATTGCTGTACATTGTCTTTACTATTTTTATATCTGTGCCTTTGTCCCCAGTCTCTCCAAGACTTTAAACAAGAATAACTGTTGGATATTATCAAATGCTTTTTTTGGCTTATAAGGAAATGATCCTGTGCTTTTTTTTAAATTTATTTATATGATGGATCAAGATTCCATATATTGAACCATTCTTGCATGCCTGGGATGAAGCCTACTTGGTCATGTTGGATGATATTTTTGATATGTTCTTGGATTTGGTTTATCGTTAATTTATTGAGTATTTTTGCATCATTGTTCATAAAAGAGATTGGTCTGAAGTTCTCTTTCTTTTTTGGGTCTTTGAGGATTTAACAAGGTGACTGTGGTCTTACAAAAGGAATTTGGTCATGTTGCATCCATTTCTATTTTGTGGAATAATTTGAAGAATATCGGTTTTCACTCTTCATTGAAGGTCTTACAGAATTCTGTTCTGAAATCATTTTGTCCTTGGGTTTTTTTTTTTGTTGTTGTTGGTGGTGGTGGTGGTGGTGATTTTGGCTGCTTCTATTTATTTAGGCCATATAAGACTATTTAATATCTTTACCTGATTTTGATTCAACTCTGGTAAGTGGAATCTAACAAGAGAATTGTATATTTCATTTAGATTTTTCAAATTTTGTGGCATATAGGCTTTTGACATAAGAGCTTATGGTTCTTTGGATTTTCTCAGTGTCTGTTATCTCTCCCTTTTCCTTTCAGACTTTGTTGATTTGGATAGTGTCTTTCTGCCTTTTACTTAGTTTGGCTAAGAGTTTGTCTATATATTTGATTTTCTCAAAGAACTAGCCCTTGGTTTCATTGATTCTTTGAATTATTCTCTTTGTTTCTAATTTATTGATTTCAGCCCTGACTTTGGTTATTCCTAGTGGTCTACTCCTGTTGGGTGTGTCTCTTTTTTTTCTAGGCTTTCAAGTGTGCCATTAAGTTGCTTGTATGGGATGTGTTCAATAGCTTATTAAGGCCTTTACTGCTATTAAAAGTCCTCTTAGGACTGCTTTCATTGCATTCCATGAGTTTGGGTATGATGTACCTTCATTTTCATTGAATTGTAGGAAGTTCTTTCTTTATTTCTTCCCTGACCTAGATTTCATTGAGTAGGGAGTTGTTCAGTTCCCACATGTGTGTAGGCTTTTTATTATTTCTGTTATTTTTGAGGTTTGTCTTTCGTCTATCATGGTCTGATAGGATACAAGATATTATTTCAATCTTGTTGTATCTGGTTTGTGACCTACTGTATGGTCAGTTTTGCAGAAGGGTCTGTGAGGTGCTGAAAGAAGATATATTCTTTTCTGTTTGGGTTAAAAAATTCTCTAGGTATCTGTTAGGTCCATTTGATTCATGACATCCATTAGTGTCATTATCTCTCAGTTTAAGTTCTTTTCCATTGCTCTGTCCCTTGATGATAGTGATATGTTGACCTCTCCAACTATTAATGTATGGTAATTGATATGTTCTTTAAGTTTTATTAATGTTTATTTTACAAATGTGGTTGTCCTTTTATTTGGAGCATTGTTTCAGAATACAGATGCGATCTTGGTGGAATTTTCCTTTGATGAGTATGAAGTATCCTTCCTCATTATTTATTTATTTATTTTTTTTATTTAGGAGCAATAATTGATATCTCAATATTTCAAAGTTTGAAAATATGTGTAACAGCATAGTTTTTTTTTAAAAAATCTTTCAAAATTTTATTGTTTTCTTTTAAAATTTTTATTGATAACAGTTTATTCACTTTGGATCCCCCTGTACCTCCCTTCTTCCTCCCCTCCCAATCCCACCCTCCATCTTTCCCTCCCATGTCCCTTTCCCAGTCCACTGATAAGGGTGGTCCTCCTCCCCTTCAATCTGATCCTACTCTATCAGATCTCATTAGAAGTGGCTGCATTTTTCTTCTGTGGCCTGGCAAGGCTGATCCCCCTCAATGGGAGGTGATCAAAGAGCAGGCCAATGAGCTCCTGTCAGAGACAGTCCCTGTCCCCATTACTATGAAGCCCACTTGAATACTGAACTGCCATAGGCTACCTTTTGTGCAGGGGTTTCAGGCCATCTCCATGAGTGGTCCTTGGCTGGTGTATCAGTTTCAAAAAGACCCATGTGCCCAGAATTTTTGGAACTGTTGCTGTCCTTGTGGAGCTCCTGTCATCTCCAGGTTTACTATCTCCCAGTTCTTCCATAAGATTCCCTGCACTCTGCCCAAAGTTTGGCTATGAGTCTCAGCATCTGCCTTGATACCCTGCAGGGTAGAGCCTTTCAAAGGCCTTCAGTGGTAGGCTCCTGTCCTGTCCCTGTATTCTCCCTCATCTGATGTCCATCCTCTTTGCCTTTCTGCATGGGGTTTGAGCATCTTAGCCAGCATACTCCTTCCTGATTAACTTCCTTAGGTGTACAGATTTTAGTATTTTTATCCTATATTTTATATCCTATATCCACTTATGAGTGAGTATATACCCTGTGAGTCTTTCTGCTTCTGGGATACCTCATTCAGGATGATCTTTTCCATTTCCCACCATTTACCTGCAAATTTCATGTTTTCCTTGTTTTTCATTGCTGAGTAATATTCCATAATATAGATATACCACAATTTCTGTATCCATTTCTCAACTGAGGGCCATCTGTGCTGTTTCCAGCTTCTGGCTATTACAAATAAAGCTACTACAAACATAGTTGAGCAGATGTCCTTGCTGCATACTTGAGTGCCCTTTGGATATATGCTTAGGATATATGCTTAGGATGGATCTTGAGGAGGCGCTATTCCTAATTGTCTGAGAAAGTGCCAGGTTGATTTGCAAAGTGATTGTATAAGTTTACATTCCCACCAGCAATGAAGAAGGGTTCCCCTTTCTCCAAATCCTATCCAGCATGAGTTGTCACTTGAGTTATTTGTCTTAGTCATTTTGATGGGTGTAAGGTGAAATCTCAGGGTGGTTTTGATTTGCATTTCCATGATGACTGAGAATGTTGAACATTTTTTAAGTGTTTCTCTGCCATTCTATATTCCTCTATTGAGAATTCTCTGTTTAGCTCTGTACCCCATTTTTTAATTTGGGTTACTTGATTTGTTGGTGTTTAACTTCTTGAAATCTTTATAAATACTGGATATTAACCCTCTGTCAGATATAGGGTTGGTGAAGATCCTTTCCCAATCTGCAGGCAGTCATTTTGTTTTGACAACAGTTTCCTTTGACTTATAGAAGTTTTTCAGTTTCATGAGGTCCCATTTATTGATTGTTGCTCTTAGAGCCTGTACTGTTGAAGTTCTGTTCAGGAAGTTGTCTCCTGTTCCAATGAGTTCAAGGCTCTTCCTCACTTTTTCTTCTAACAGGTTTAGTATGTCTGGTTTTATACTGAAGTCTTTGATCCACCTGAACTTTAGTTTTGTGCAGAGTGATAAATATGGATCTATTTGCATTTTCCTACGTGTAGACATCCAGTTAGACCAGCACCATTTGTTGAAGATGCTATCTTTTTTCCACTGTATGATTTTGGCATCTTTGTCAAAAATCAGGAGTCCATAGTGTGTGGATATATTTCTAGGACTTCTATCTGATTCCGTTGATCCACCAATTGGTTTCTATACCAGTACCATGCGGTTTTTATTACTGTTGCTTTATAGTAAAGCATAAGAACAGTGATGGAGATACCTCCAGAAGATCTTTTATTATGGAGGATTGCTTTAGCAATTCTGGGTTTCTTGTTATTCCATATGAAGTTGAGCATTTTTCTTTCAAGGTCTGTAAAGAATTGTGTTGGTAATGTGAGAGGAATTGCATTAAATCTGTAGATTGCTTTTGGTAAGAGGACCATTTTTACTATGTTAATCCTTCCAAGCCATGAGCACATGAGTACTTTCTATCTTCTGATATCTTTTTGTAATTCTTTCCTTAGAGACTTGAATATTTTTTTCATATAAGTTTATGCCTTCCTTGTTTCGGGTCCCACCAAGGTACTTTATGTCCTTTGCGACTATTGTGAAGGGTGTTGTTTACCTAATTTCTTTCTCAGCCCTTTTGTCTTTTGTATACAGGAGGGCTACTTATTTTTTTTAGTTGATTTTGTATACAGCCACTTTGCTAAAAGTGTTTGTCACCTTTAGGAGTTCCCTGGTAGAATTTTGGGGGTCACTCAGGTATACTGGGCAGCCTTGTCTTGTTTCTGATTTCAGTGGGATTGATTTAAGTTTCTCTCCATTTAGTTTGATGTTGGCTATAGGTTTGCTGTATATTGCTTTTACTATATTTAGGTATGTGCCTTGTATCCCTGATATCTCCAATACTTTAAACATGAATGGATGCCGGATTTTGTCAAATGCATTTTCAGCATCTAAGGAGATTATCATATGGTTTTTTTTCTTTCAGTTTGTTAATATGGTGGATCACATTGATGGATTTCTGTATATTGAACCACCCCTGAATGCCTGGAATGAAGCCTACATGGTCATAGTGAATGATATCTTTGATGTGTTCTTGTATTCGGTTTGCAAAGTATTTTGTTGAGTATTTTTGCATCAATGTTCATATGGGAGATTGGCCTGAAAACACACTTTTTCTTTGTTGGGTCTTTGTGAGGTTTAGGTACCAAGGTGACTGTGGCTTCAATGAATAAGTTTGGTAGTGTTCCTTATGTTTCTATTTTGTGGAATAGATTGAAGAGAACTGGTGTTAGCTCTTCTTTGATGGTCTGGTAGAATTCTGCACTGAAACCACCTGGCCTTGGGCTTTTCGTGAATCTGAGAATTTTGATGAATGCTTCTATTTCCTTAGGAGATATAGGACTATTTAATTGATTTACCTGGTCTTGATTCAGCTTTGGTAAGTGGAATTCGTCAAGAAAATTGTCCATTTTATTTAGATTTTCAAATTTTGTGGCATAGAGACTTTTGAAGTAAGTCCTAATTGTTTGGATTTCCTCAGTGTCTATTGTTTTCTCCCCCTTTACTTTTCTGATTTTGTTAATTTGGATGGTGTCTCTCTGCCTTTTAATTAGTTTTGCTAAGGGTTTGTCTATCTTCCTCATTTTCTCAAAGAACAAGCTCTTGGTTTCATTGATTCTTTTAATTGTTTTATTTGTTTCTAATTGGTTGATTTCAGCCCTGAGTTTGATTATTTCCAGTCATCTATTCTTTTTTTCGTGTGTCTGCTTTTTTTTTTTTTCCACTAGGGCTTTTAGGTAAGCCATTAAGTTTCTTAAATGAGATGTTTCAAATTTCTTCTTGAAAGCACTCAGTGCTATGAACTTTCCTTTAGCACTGCTTTCATCATGTTCCATAAGATGGGTATCTGGTGTCTTCATTTGCATTGAATTCTAGGAAGACTTTAATTTCTTTCTTTATTTCTTCCCTGACCCAGCTGTCATTTAGTAGTAAGTTGTTCAGTTTCCATGTTTGTGTAGGCTTTTTGATATTTCTGTTGTTGTTAAGGTCCAGCTTTATTCCATGGTGATCAAATAGGATACAAGGGATTATTTCAATCTTTGTGTATCTGTTGAGGCTTGCTTTTTGTAATCAACTATATGGTCTGTTTTGGAGAAGGTTCCATGAGGTGCTGAGAAGAAGGTAAATTCTTTTGTGTTTGAGTGTAAGGTTCTGTAGATGTCTGTTAGGTCCATTTGATTCATGACCCTGTTAGAGATATTGTTTTTTTTTTCTCTGTTTTGTCAACCTGTTCTTTTTTTGAGAGTGGGATGTTGAAGTCTCCCACTATTAATGTATGGTGATCTATGTGTGGTTTAAGTTTTATTAATGTTTCTTTTATAAACATGAGTGCCTTTGTATTTGGGGCATGGATGTTCAGGATTGTGATATCTTCCTGGTGGAATTTTTCCCTTGATGTGTATGAAGTGTCCTTCCCCATCTCTTTTTTTATTAATTTTGTTTGAAAGTCTATTTTATCAGATATTAGAATGGCTACTCCTGCTTGATTCTTGGTTCCATTTTTTTGGAAAAATGTCTACCAGAACTTTACCCTCAGGTAATATCTTGTGACTTAGGTGTGTTTCTTGTATGCAGCAGATTGTTGGGTCTTATTTAGGCATCCATTCTGTTAGTCTGCATCTTTTTTATTGGAGAATTGGGTCCATTGAGAGAGATTAATCACCAGTGGCTGTTAGATCCTTTGGTTTTGATATTGACTGTGATAGTAAGTTTGTGTGCTTGGCTACTTTTTGTTTTGCTGTAGTGAGATTAATTATTTCCTGTGTTTTCTTGAAAGTAGTTGGTTTCTTGGGTTGTATTTTTCCATCTAGTGTCTTCTGTAACACTGGATTTGTGTGTAGGTATTGTTGAAATTTGCTTTTGTCGTTGAAAATCTTGTTTTCTCAATCTATGAAGACTGAGAGTCTATGAGGGTATAGTAGCCTGGGCTAAAATCTATGTTCTCTTAGGGTCTGGATGATATCTCTCCAGGCCCTTTTAGCTTTCATAGTCTCTGTTGAGAATCAGGTGTGATTCTGATGGGTTTGCCATTATATGTTACTTGGCCTTTTTCCCTTGCAGCTTTTAGTATTTTTCTTTGTTCTGTATGCTTACTGTTTTTATTATTATGTGGTGGGAGGATTTTCTTTTCTGGTCTATTTTATTGGGTGTTCTGTAGGCCTCTTGTGTTCTTATAGACCTCTTCCTTAAGTTGGGGATTTTTTCTTTTATGATTTTGCTGAAAATATTTTCTAGGCCTTGTAGGAGGGAATCTTTTTCCTCTATTCCTATTACTCTTAGGTTTTGTCTTTTCATGTTTTCTTGGATTTTTGGATGGTCTGTGTCAAGAATTTTTTAGATTTAACATTTTCTTTGATGGATACATCGATTCCTTCTATTGTGTCTTTCACAGTTGAGATTCTTTCTTCCATCTCTTATAGTTATAACCATCTCAAGAGGTTGTGCTTACCTCTGTAGTTCCTGTTTTCTTCCCTAAATTCTTTCTCTCCAGAATATCCTTCATTTGTGTTTTCTTTCATTTTTCCAATTCTAGCTTCAGATCTTGAGCTGTTTTTTTGAATTACTTCACCTGTCTGACTGTATTTTCCTTCAATTCCTTCAGCTGTTTGTTTGAACAATCCTTTGTTTCTTTAATTTCTTTCAGTGATTTAAGTATTTCTTCTGTAAAGGCCACAAATTGTTTGGCTGGAACTTCCTGTATTTCTTTATGGATGGCCATAATCTGGCTTTTTCTTCTTCCATTTCTTTGCAGATCTTGATAGTCTGACTATCTTCCTCTAGTTCTTTACGTAGTTTATTTGTTTCCTCTATTATTCTCTTCTTAAGCATAGATGTAAGGTTATCTTCTCGAATTTCACTTATGCTAGTGTGTCCAGGGCTACTTGCCCCAGGATAACTGGGTTATGGAGATGCCATATTGCTGTGTCTTTTGTTTGTTGAGGTTTTACACTCTACCCATTTGGCTATCTTAGGTGTTAGTGTTAGTTTCTGGTGCTTCCTGGAATCTTGTGGTGTGGAGAATCCCTTGGCAGGAAGGTAATTTTTCCCAAAGGAGGCCTCCTCAGCTTTTTTGGGGTACGGTCACTGAATGGCAGGTGTTTTTCAGGAATTGCCACAGACGTAGAGACCTGAGTGGTAATTGTGGTCTATATTAGTCATGGGGGCTCTCCTCTCACCCAGAGAAGTCCTGGAGACAGTTGCCCTGCTACTGGGTTTCTTGATGTAAATTTAGTGACCTGCTTCTGTAACCTGGGTGCCCCGGGGTTTGGTCAGTTTAGTTAGAGATAACTGGTTGTCCCTTGGGAAAGTTTCTGGGGGTTGATCTCAGGGAACCCAGGCTTCTGGAGGTCTGAGTTTGGAACTCTCTTCCCCTGTACCCAAGTGGTAATCAGTGGCACATGAGCATTACTCTCATGTGTACAGCAGCAAGAGGCTAGAGTGTGGAGCCTGTGTATAACCAGAAACATTTTGGAGCTAGGTGTCCTGAGGTAGGGCCAGATATTTTCCCCACCTTTGGGTTTTCTCCCAATAGGAAGACTCAGTCTGTGGTGTTTGACGTGGTGTGTAGAATATGTAGGCACTTGCCAATGATGGCTCCAAGCTGGTGACTGGGAAAAAAGCTGAGAACTTTTCCAAGAATGTTTCTGTGTATGGTGGTTGTAGTGTGTGTGGGAGTTGGCTGAGTTCTCTAAGCTGGGACCTGCTGTTTCCCTGCCTGTGGGATTTTTCTCCAGACAGGGAAACCTAGCCTCTAGTGTCCTGGGGCACACAGTTCTGCCTGTGATGGAGAGTAGGGCATGCAGGGCTAGCGGCTGGAGGCCCACTCAGGCCTGGCGGCTGTGCACCCACCGGTCTGCAGGACCTTTCCAGGGATAGACTGGGTGACCTGAGGTCAGACCTGCTTTCTTCTTCCATGTTTTTTTTTCCTAGACTGAGGCTCTGGAAAGGTTATCAGGACACAAAGGTGTATCCTGCAACCCAGGATATCTTTCCAGTTCTCACTGAGTGACCTGAGAGTGGACCTGACTGACTCCCACACGGTGGAGTTTCCTCTCACCTGGGAAAAAGGATCGCTGTTGTTTTAGGGCCCAGAGTTCAGTCTTTTAGTTGTTGTACCAACATTGCTGTCCTACTCCTCAGACCCAATGTCCTCCTGGCACCGCCATCTTGGATTCCCCCCTTCCTCATCCCTTTCAAATAATTTTGGTTGAAAGTCTATTTTATTAGATATTAGAATATCTACTCCTGCTTGCTTCTTGGGTCCATTTTCTTGAAAACCTTATTCCTGCTGCAACATCCCAGGAACTTTCCCAGAGATTAGCTGGGTGCTCTGAGGTTGGACCCGATTGTTTCCCTCATCATTGGGTTTTTTCTCCTTACATTTGAAACACAGTCAGTTGGGACCCACAGATCCAACTATTGGATGCCATGCAGTCTCTGCTACCCAGCTTATCAGACACAGTATGCAATCAGCCCAACCATCTGGGATCTATTTTTAATTTTTATTGAATATGAGTATTTTGATTGTATGCATGAATATGCACCTCTTGTGTGCCTAATCCTCACAGTAGTCTGAAGATGTCTTCAGAACTCATGAACTTATAGCAATTGATAGTAGTGGGCCCCAGGTAATCACTGACAATTGAGCCCAATTAGTTGAAAGAGCAGCAAGAACTCCTCACTGCTGAGCCATCTGTCCTGTATTATGTTGCTTATTTATGATCAGCATTTACATTGTCAATATTTTCATCTTTCTATTTTTAGCTGTTTAAACATGCATTCCCTTTTAGTAAGATATCATTGAAGTTACAGTTTAAGCTGGGGCAGTGCAGATTTCTGGAGAATAAATATACAACAGGAGTGAATGTATAGTTCTGTGTAGAAGCTTCAGTAAAGACCTCTGAGTTCTTTCAATATTTCGCGTTTGTTTGATTGACTTTTAGAGGAGGCTCTGTCTTACTATATAAGTCTGGCTGTCCTAGAACTCTTTGAATAGATAATACTGACATCCAGTTCAATAAGATACACCTGCGTCTGCCTCCTGAGTGATGGAATTGAAGGCATGACAGAATACACCCAGCTTGTCCACCATTTTTTGTAGGTAGTAACTGTTAATAAATTTTTCTGATCTGTACTTAGTATTGTTCATGTGTTAATTTCTCTCCATGTGTGTCTCTGTCTCTATGTCTCTGTCTTTCTATTTCACACTCTTCTCTCTGTTTGTCTTTGTCCACATTAATTGCCATGTCTATTCCAAAGCTATATCCTCTTCAAAAAGTTTATATATGATACAGTTAAAACTTGTTATTCCGTCTTCTTCTAAAATGATTTAGTGATAACATTAACACTTCTTTTTTAATAGAAAAGTTTTAATCTTTATTTTTAATCTATAGACTACATTATTTAGTAAGGAGGATATACGAAACAATGATCAGTAAATAATCATGTGTTATATTCCTTTTCTTTTGTCTGGTCACTCAGAAATATGATGTTATTGGCTATGATTGTTGTTGCTTGCCACTCACATTATTTTTATCCATGTATTCACTGTAGTCCACTTTCCCTTCCAAAATATATAAGCCCCCCTCTTCATATACTGATATGCCACATCCCTGATCCCTGGTCAAAACATAATATTCAGTACCATGTTGTCTTTTGACTGATGTTACCAATCTGTTCAGTGTCCCCTGATCAACACATCTCATTTATTGTTATATAAAATATCATGACTGTGTTTTGTCCTTCCACCTGTCTCATGACAGGGTCCTGACCTACTCACCCAAGTAACTGAAGATGATTCATAGATTGCTCAGAACCCAACTAATGGCTACTTTATATTCATGTCTTACAAACTGATGAAACACAGGTTTTTTGAAGCATGCCTTTTGTTTTTTTTTTTTTTTTTTTTTTTTTTTCAATCTAATCTTTAAGCTTTTTCATCTCCCCTACTTTATATCACGCACAGCACCCAACTGTAAAACATTCGCACTTCTGTGTCAGAAAATAAATTGAAGAAGCAGTAGAATTATATGATTATATTGACAATGACGTATAAATTATATTGTTGCCACTGTTTCTGTTGTACAAATGTATGGCATATTTTAGAATTCGGTCACCTTCAATGATGTGCATGTGAAATTCAGCCAAGAAGAGTGGGCCTTGCTGGAACCTTCCCAGAAGCAACTCTACAAAGATGTGATGCTAGAGACCTGTGAAAACCTCACTGCTATAGGTAAGACTGCAATTTTTCTTTCACTTTTAAAATAAAGAGACAACTTTTACTTTGTTATTGATCCTCTTCTGTAATTCCAATTGAGAATGAGGAGGAATGAGGTAAATAAATCAGGCATGGTTCTAAGGGTCACAGAAGATAGTGATTTAAGTTTTGCCTTAATAATAACATGATATTTCCAATAATATATATTTTCTCGTACTATAATTTAGGCTACAATTGGGATGACCATAATATTGAAGAACATTTTCAAAGTTCTACAAGTAATAAAAGGTAACTTTATGTGCATGTTGATACAGATATAAATCTTAAATTTTAATGTGTCCTAGAATTCTGGTGTTTTTTGTTTGTTTGTTTGTTTGTTTATTGGCTGCTTTTTATTTTCTGTTTTTGAAATAGATTTTTTTCTGGGTATCTGTGACTTTGTTAGACTTGCTTGTTAGACCAGCCTGACCTCAAAATCAAACAGATCTGCCTGCTTCTGCCTCCACAAGTGCTGGAATTGAAGGCATGTACCAGCACACATGGCTGTGTCCTGGAAGTTTTAAAGAAAAGCAACAGTGTAAAAACAGCACTGCTTTAAGTGTACTGATGATCATTAAAATCTCATAATTCCATGTACTTCAATGTCAGGTATCTGATTTGTGTTTACAAGGCACTCCCCTAAGATAGAAGAAAATAAAATAATATTGTAACAAAAATACCATTTGAATCATATGGACATTACAGCTACTGACTTGAACTGCCAATCTGTTTAGTATCATTCCATCTACTCAGATATTTTAAGAGGTATGCACACTGAATTGGTGATCAGTATGTGTCCAAAACCTTCTAATAAGCAAAACTTTCATATTAGAACCAGTGTTACTCATTTTCGTGCAGTAACATTGTAAAGTTTAGTGAAAGGAGCAGCTTATGAGAATCAAGAATATTGTTGTGGAGAAACCTTAATCCCTATATGACATGTCTATGATGAACAAAAAACAAACTGTGTTAATTCAATGTGGGAGTCTTTATTATTTTTGTAAATTAAACGGGTATATCATATGTCAAAATGATTTTAAGACACATGAGCATAGGGTTATTGAAAGAAGCTGTGTCCCTGCCTTTCTCCAAGAACAATTGATTTGGTAGTAGTCCCCACTGTGAGTAAATTTTCTGAATGTGATAAATGGTTACTGTTAAGTGGTTTTGCAACCTCACTGAGAATTCATCAGCAAACTCATATTGCTGAAAATACCTATAAATACTAGGAATTTGTAACTTCTGCTTGTCTTGGCTCACTTTGTAAATGAAGTATCATTCATACAGTACAAAAATTTGTGAATGAGATTGCTGTGGTAAAACTTTGAATTCTTACAATACTCTTCATATATAGGAGAAAACCTCTTATAGAAAAATGATGCTATAAAAATGATCCACATAACAAATGCTCTTACCATCACAGGGATCTTCAAAAATACTCATAATGAAGGGAAAAACCATTAATGCAAATAAAGTGATAAAACTTTAAAATTTGATTCTTCTTTACCATTAGAGCAAATTATGAAATTAATTCATATAGATAAATATATTTATTAGTGTAATGAAATCACTGTGGTAAATCTTTCACATGAGCCAATTTTCTTTGCAGGCATGAATACAGTCATACTGAGAGAAACCCTTTAAATGCACTCTATGTGGTAAAGCCTTCTCCTATATCACTGTTCTCCTATGGCATAAAAAGAACACACACAGGAGAGAAGTCTTACAAATGTAATCAATGTGGTAAAGCCTTTGCAAAAACCAGTCATCTCATGGGGCATAAAAGAAAACACACTGAGAGAAAACTTATGAATGTAACCAGTGTGGTAAAGCCTTTGCAGAAAACAGTCTCTCTCATTAAACCATAAAAGAACACACACTGAGAGTCATAAAAAACTTATGAAATTATGAATGTAGTGTGGTAAAGCCTTTGCAGAAAACAGTACTCTCTTAAGCCATAAAAGAACACACACTGAGAGAAACCTTATGAATGTAACCAGTGTGGTAAAGCCTTTGCACAAAACAGTCATCTCATAAGCCATAAAAGAACACACACTGGAGAGAAACCTTATGAATGTAATGAGTGTGGCAAAGCCTTTGCAGAAAACAGTACTCTCTTAAGCCATAAAAGAACACACACTGGAGAGAAACCTTATGAATGTAACCAGTGTGGTAAAGCCTTTGCACAAAACAGTCATCTCATAAGCCATAAAAGAACACACACTGGAGAGAAACCTTATGAATGTAACAGTGTGGCAAAGCCTTTGCAGAAAACAACAGTACTCTCTTAAGCCATAAAAAGAACACACACTGGAGAGAAACCTTATGAATGTAACCAGTGTGGTAAAGCCTTTGCAGAAAACAGTACTCTCTTAAGCCATATAAAAAGAACACACACTGAGAGAAACCTTATGAATGTAATGAGTGTGGCAAAGCCTTTGCACAAAACAGTCATCTCATAAGTCATAAAAGAACACACACTGGAGAGAAACCTTATGAATGTAAACCAGTGTGCTAAAACCTTTGCAGAAAAGAATAATCTCATAAGCATAAAAGAACACACACTGGAGAGAAACATTATGAATGTAACCAGTGTGGTAAAGCCTTTGCACGAAACAGTCATCTCATAAGACATAAAAGAATACATACTGGAGAGAAACCTTATGAATGTAACCAGTGTGGTAAAGCCTTTGCAGAAAACAGTAATCTCATAAGACATAAAAGATCACATACTGGAAAGAAACCTTATGAATATACCCAATGTGATGAAGCCTTTGCACAGCAGAGTAGTCTCCGAAAACAGGAAAAGACACACAGTGGAGAGAAGCCTGGTGAGGATAATTAGTGTGATTAAGACTTTGCATGTAACAGTCATCTCCTAAGACAACAACACTTTCTGGGGAAACCATATGAATTAATTAACTGTGTGGCAAAGCCTTTGCATATAACATCTCCTAATACATAAACGAATACATACTGGAAAGAAGTTGTCTGAATGTAACCAATGTGAAAAAAACTTTTGCACTTCAGAATCATCTTCACACTCATGAAAGAAGTCCTTATGGACAGAAAGCCTCCGAGTGCTTTTAACATGGTGAAACCATTCCATATTTGTATAATCTTCATCATCTTGAAAGGATTCATACTGGAGAGAACTTATGAATGTGTTAAAATGGTGAGGCCTTGCACAAATCTACAGTCATCATCATCATCATGAAAGTATCCTTACTGGAGAGGAATTCTGTGACTAAAAGCAATATGGAAAGGCCTTTGTGTTCTTTGGTCCACTGAGATCCAACAGAACTGAAAAACTAGCTCAATGGAAATGACCTTCCTTTTCTGAAGAGAAAGGGGAAAGGGAATAGAGACAATAGGAGTGGAGGGTAGTAATGGGGGAGAGAAGGGAGGGAGATTATGATTGGACTATAAAGTAAATAAACTTATTTTTTAAAAGAATACAATGAATGGTAAATATCAATTACATGCAAAAGTATTATAAAATGTGTTTAGGGAAGACTTATTGATAAACCTGATTCTTAACTTACTGTTTTCAATTGCCTCACTTTAGACAAGAAAAGTTCAGTCCAGTGGATGAATATGTAGGGAATGGTGAACTAACAAAAGCCAGGAAGTTCTCTGAGAGTAATACAACAGTGGCAGCCTGTAGAAGTTTCTTTGTGTATACATATATATTGTTCCAGGGGTTCTATTGAAAACCATCAGAACCCAGACTGAATTTTGAGATGTGAAGGAGGAGGCTTTCTCTTCCATGTATGACCCTGCTGCTGGCCTAGTTGTGTAACCATGCAAGGGTGAGTTTTCTGTGTCTGACTTCAACTGGGGAGTGTCTTTTGACATAGATACTACTAGCCAAATTTGATAGATGGCTTTTGACACTGATCCCTGCTAACTCTCTCCTCTTTTTAAATATAGGATGATTAGGATCTGTGCTCTTGTTCTTATGATAGGAATGTGCTATTTAATGCAAATCAAGCATTCTTGAAGTAACTAGTATTGAATGATTATATATACCTATCCATGGAGCATCCCAATCATTTCCCAAGGGATATATAGCCTCTGTTTTCTGGAATTAAATTTGAACTTATTTCCTGAGGTGGTTCCTCTAGACAGAAGGAGAACCAAGTTCTTTGAAATGCTTGTGATCAAATGTTTCAGACTTCATAGCATTTCATATTTCACATGTATCTGGATGTGAGATGGTTAATTAAACATTGTCTTGTGAGTGGGACTCTGTAAAATGAGTTATACTTAGTGTTAATTTCACAGTAAGGTTGCAGGCAAGCTTCAGCGTATGGAGTCTTCTGACGTGAGCAGAGTGGCCTATGGAGAACTAATAAGAGCAGAAATATTATTTCCTTGTTTTAATAACTGAGTAGTATTGTGATAAGACATGGGTGGATGGCAGAGGAAGGAAACTCACCTTTTGAGTGGACTAGGGGAAGAGGATAGAGGGAAGAGGAAGTATGGGACCAGTAGGAGTTGAGGGAGGGGTCTTCAGCCAGGTTATATAATGAATAAATTGTGAAAAAATTAAAAATAATTAATAAAAGAAAAAAAAAGAATTAGAAAAACAAAACCAGAAAGCAAAAATTTGAGTTCAGTCTGGGTAACTGCCCTTGCTCAAAAAAAAAAAAAAAAAAAAAAAAAAAAGATTTAAAGAAAGAAAAAAGATTAAAATCTTAACAGTCTTCCTTCTTGATTCTTCCTAGGTCTACAGATTTTAGTATGATCATCCTATATTATAGGTCTAATATCCACTTATATGTGAGTATGTACCATGTGTGTCTTTCTTTTGAGATACCTTACTCAAGATGATCATTTCTAGATCCCACCATTTGCCACCAAATTTCATGATTTCTTTCTTTTTAATTGCTGAGTAGTATTCCATTGTGTAAATGTACTGCAATTTCTGTATCCATTCCTCAAATGAGGGACATCTGGCTTGTTTCCAGCTTCTGGCTATTACAAGTAAAGCTGCCATGAACATGGTTGAGCAAATATACTAGTTGTATACTTGAGCATTTTTGGATATATGCCTAGGAGTGGTATAGCTGGATCTTGAGGTATCACTATTCCTAATTGTCTGAGAAATAACAGGAGCCTATCACAGAGGTCCTCTGAAAGACTCTACCCAGCAGGGTATCAAAACATATGCTGAGATTCAGAGCTAAACATTTTGCAGAGTGCAGGGAATGTTATGAAAGAAGGGGAGAGATAGAAATATCTGGATGGAACAGGAGCTCCACAAGGAGAAAAACAGATTAAAAAGGTCTGGGCACAGGGTCTTTTTGAGACTGATACTCTAAACAAGGACCATGCATGGAATAAATTAGAACCCCTACACAGAAATAGTCCAGTGCAGCTCTGTATCCAAGAGGGTTCCCAATAATAGTACTAGGGACCATCTCTGACATGAACTCACGGGCTAGTTCTTGGATCAGCTCCACCTGAGCAGGGAACAATCCTGCCAGTTCACAGAGAAAGACAAAGAAGCCAGTCCTGATGAGACCTGATTGACTATAGTCAGATGGAAGGGGAGGAAGTCCTCCCTATCATTGGACTGAGGGACAGACATAGAAGAACAAGAGGGAGGAGGATGAGATTGAGAGGGGATGTTGGAGAAGCTAGAGCTGGGATACAAAGTGAATAAACTGTAATTAATAAAATAAAAATAAAAATAAAAAGAAAAGAAAAATTTAAAAAAATGTTTAATAAAAGAAAGGAGAATCAAAGATTGTGGTACCAAGAGGACAGTATCTGCAGAGCAGTATAGCAGTGACTACACAGCAAGCAACAGACCAAACTCTGGACCCTAAAACAACAGCAATTGTGTTTCCAAGTTAAGAACAAACCCCACGGAGTGTGAAGGAATTGGGTCCTTTCTCAGGTCACCCAGCTAACCCATGGAAGAGTTCCGGGTCCCTGCAGGCAATAGGTCACCAGCCCAGAGTCACATGACTGTGTGCTCTGGTCACCATCCCAGAATGTACAGTGGGCCCCACAACACCAGAGATTGGGATTTCCAGTCTAGAGAAAACCCCATGGAGTAGGAAGCAATCAGGACTGACCTCAGGTCACCCAGAAAATCCCTGAAAAAGGTCTGGGCTCTAGATTGTGCTCAGCCCAGAGAGCTGCTTTAATGCCCAAATCACTGTCCCACACAGAACTGTGGGCACCAAAGCACCAGGGACCAGGTTCCCTGTTGGGAGGGAAACCCCATGGTGAAGGAAACATCAAGTCCAACCTCAGGGCATCCAGTGGAATTCCCCCACTCCCCCAAAAGTTCTCAGGAAAAGTTTTTGGGTTCCCTCAGATGCCCAATCACCAGCATAAAGCCCCTTACCTGCTCCTGTGTGCTCTACTCAACATCCTAGACTGAACTGTGGACCCCAAAACAGGACAGACTGGGTCACCCTGTCAGAAGGATACTGTACAGTGGGGAAACATCAATTCCAAACTCAGGACACCCAGTTCAGGAAAAGTTTCTGGGTTCCCACAGGCTCCAGGATCTAGCCTCCTACTGCATGCATGACTGCTGCACTCTCCTGCTGTTGATTACCGCTTGGGTACTGGGGCACAGAGTTCCAACCTCAGATCTACAGAAGCCTGGGATCCACAGGATCAGCCCTAGACAAAACAGTAATTAATTATTCACTTTTACTTTTGCTAAGGGAAAAGGCCTGATGAAGGACAAGTTTTAAAATTCAGTCCCAGCATGATTCTTAAAGCTCTAGCAGGGTGGCAGGTCTACCCTAGCCTCGCTCTAACAACAGAGGAAACACTCTGTCTCAGACAGGGACCCTCAGGGACACAGGGCTAAAGTCAGGTTCACTGTTATCTGCAGTCTGTGGCCTGGAACACAAAATGAGGACCTGAAACAATTCAAGAAAAAGACAGGCAGGCATGAAAGTGCAGACTTGTAATTCCAGGACAAGAAGCTGAGGGAGGAGGATGAGTTAACAGACCAACCTGGGCTTCATGTTTCCAACTTCTTGTCCCATCAAAACCCAAAAAACTGGACTGAAGAGATGGCTCAGTAGTTAAGACACATGCTTCTCTTGCAGATGACTGGGTTAGGCTTCCCAGAACCTGTATCAGGTGGCTCACAACCACCTCTAGCTCTTGGGCATCTCTTACCCTCTTCTGGCCTTTGCCAGGCATGTATACCCACATGCACACAGATAAATAAAATAAATCTACTTAAAAACTGAGAATGACAGAGAGAGATGGGCAGGTGGACACAGCATGAGCTCACCCTGCACTGGAGACTACTACTGTGCCTAAGACCCCTCACTGTGCCTGCCAAGCTGCTGTGCCCATCGACCTGCTGCAGTTCCTGCTAACCCTACTGCCAAGTCCCTCAAATCTTCTGCCACTTTCTCTGTTCATCACTGCACAGTAGTTCACTGTTTAGTTCACTTTTTTTTTCTTTCTTGAGGTGGGGTATACCCTGGCTGCCCTTAATCTTGGTCTGCAGCTGAGGGTGACCACAAGCCTGAATAGTCTTTTGAGCTTTTGATCTTAGCCATTTGATAGGTGTAAGGTGAAATCTCAGGGTCATTTTGATTTGCATCTCTCTGATAACTAAGGGCATTGAGCATTTTTAAGTGTTTCTCTGAGATATTCCTCTACAGAAAATTCTATGTTTAGCTCTGTCCCCATTTTTGATTGGATTACTTTTGATTTAAAACATTGTTTTTGAACAATTTTTGAAACATGTTTCTTTGGAAGAAATAACAGATTTTCACAACAATATGTGTGTGTAATAGATATATGACAAAGATGATAGATAGACAGATGATAGATGTGAGATAGATGGTTATATAACTGTAATAATATGTGTGCAACAATAGGAGGGATACTTGTATAAAACATCGTGATAGGCTAGGGTCAAATAGAAGGGGAGTAGGATCTTGCCTATCAGTGGGCTAGGAGGGGCTTAGGAACAGAAGAGGGAAGGAGGATGTGAGCAGATGGAGATGAGGGAGGGGGCACAGCCACAGTACAATTTGAATAAATTGTAATAAATGATAATAATAAACAGTAATGTAAAAAAATCACCTTGAAATTTATATTCATCTCCAAAGATTATGAATACCTAATTCTTTTAAACTGTTAAAGGTCCATGAAGCATTATTAACTACTCATACAATGTCTTTGAGTCCTTTAAAAAATAAAGATTTGAAGTTGGGCATCTTGGCGCAAGCCTACAATTCCAGCAACCCAGGGAGGCAGAGGCAGGTGGATCTTTTTGATTTCCAGGCCAGCCTGGTCTACAAAATGAGTCCAGGATAGCCAAGCTATAAAAATGAGTCCAGGATAGCCAAGCTATAAAGATCAAAGAAGGAAGAAGGAAGGAAGGGAAGGAAGAAAGGAAAGTAAAAAGCCAGACCACACTAGTACATGGAGCTGGTCTTTTTAAGTTTTAATAAAACACATTCAAAGTTTTCCAAACATATGTTCATACCTATCACAATGAGATTTCTCACATGGGGGGAGTGTTTAATCAGCTAACCTCAATTCTTATAATTTCTTCTACCAATATTCTGCAATTTGGTTAGTAAAAACAACAATCAAATAAGGAAAGTTAGAGTTAAAAATGATCCTTTATGCCAAGCAGTGATGGCACACACCTTTAATCCCAGCAGTGCTCAGGAGGCAGAGACAGGCAGATCTCTGAGTTTGAGAACATTCTTGATTTACAGAGGAAGTTCCAGGATAGTCAGGGCTACATGGAGAAACCCTATCTTGGGAAAACAAACAAACAAACAACAACAACCAAAAACTGAAAAAAATGTATAAATTCTCAAAAGAGTACATCATTCATTAGAGTAAACTTGCAGTTCATGATTTGCTATTCAATGATGGAGTTAAATACTCACAAGAAAAAATGGGAGGCCACAGGAAGGCGGGAGACTTTACAGTCTCCTCCTTATCTGTACAATGCATATAAGTAGATCATCTGTACATTCAACCACAAAGTTCTTCAATAACTGCTTCTCTCAATGGTGCCCTCAATTGGTTACACATGACACTGAAAAACATTCCTTCACTATCTATGTCCCTGGATCCTGATAACCCATCCTGTCACCTTGTACCTGTTTTGACAGCATGAAACCAAAAACTCAGATTTATAGTGCTTTAAAAATATAATGTTATTATTTATCATGTTAAAAACAAAGAAAAACAAAACACAAATCAGCTATCTAGATCAGCTATGGCAACCCTCCTGTTAGTCATTAGTTATCCAGGATCTTTCTAGCTCTTTGCTCTGTTACTCCTACCCAAGATGGCTGCTACATCTCCAGTCCTTTGCTTGTTTGTTTGCTTTTGCTTGCTTGCTTGCTTGGATTGGGTTTCTCTGTGTAGTTTTCCTGGCTGTCCTGGGCTAGATCTATAGACCAGGATGGCCTTTAATGCAGAGATCCAAATGCCTCTGCCTTGCCTCCCAAATTCTGGGATTAAAGGTGAGCAACCACCTCCCAGCTGATCTCCAGTCTCAGCTAAAGAAAGTCTGGGAATACACACCATTATCTCCTTAGAACACTTTTGAAACATTATATTCATCATTCTGTTTATATTCACCTAATTTAGACATTGTAACATGAATATATCTGTTAAAAATTTAAGGAGAGCTGGCAATGACTCAGTGATTAAGAGTACTGACTGTTCACCAAGTGGTGCAAGCCTTTAATCCCAGTGCTTGTGAGGCAGAGGCAGGTAGATCTCTGTGAGTCTGAGGCAGAGTTTCAGAACAGCCTGTAATACACACACAGAGATACCATGTCTTGTCCACCCCTTCCCTCCCCAACAAAAAAAGAAGAAAAAAAGAAAAAATAAATAAATCTAAAAAAATTGTTTTAATTTGAAAAATTTCTCTTCTGTACAGCCATGTAACTAGACAAAAATTATGGCTCATATCACCTACAAGAAAAGTAATATCTCTTAGGGAGAGCTGAATATCTCTTCCAAGTTCACCAAATGCATTTTCTGCTCCTCTTCTTTCATCCCCTAAGCAATGGTGTACCCCAAAGCCTGGGCCCTTGTCAATTATTCATATCTCTGCTATGCTTGTAGACAGGAGACCAGCATAACTGTCATCTGAGAGGCTTCATCCAGCAAATAATGGAAACAGTTGCACAGACGCACAGTCAAAAAAACATTAGGCAGAACTCTGGGAATCTTGTGGAAGAGTTAGAGGAAGGATTGAGGGAGCTGGAGAGGTAGGACACCACAAGAAGACCTACATAGCCAGCTCACCTGGGACCATGGGGTCTCATAGAAACTGAACCACCAACAAAAGAACATGCCTGGACTAGCCCTAGGCCTCTTACACATATGAAACTGATGGGGCTTGTCCTCAAGTCAGTCCCCTAGCAACTAGAGCAGGATCTGTCTCTGACTTGGACTCTGTTGCCTCCCTTTGATCCCATTTTCCTAGCATGGCTGCCTTGTCTTGCCTCAGTGAAAGAGGAGGTACTTAATCCTGATATAACTTGATGTGCCTGGGTGGGCTGGTTGGGGAGGGACAGGGAAAGTGTTTGGGAGGTTGGGACTGGCAAGGGATGAGGGAGTGGGGTTGTGAGTGGGCTGTAAAATGGACAAATAAATAAATTAATGAAGAAAAATATAACTGACCCATAGTCATCAAAGTGACAAGATCATGAAAAAGATGAGGGAACTGTTCCATATTGAAAGAGACTAAAGAGATAAAGGACAATGCAACACTTAAATGTACCAGCTTCTTTTGACATTTATGTGAGTAATAACATAGTCAATAAAACCCACATTAAATGGAATACTATGCCAGCATGAATTTCCTATTTTGATAACTGCACTGTCATTATGTAGGACCACATTCTTGTTTGCATAAAATTGACACTAAACCACTCAGAGTGACAGGGCATAAAGTCAGCAGCTTCCTCTCAAAATATCCAAAGTAAAACAGCAATTAACTGTGTGCCATACTTGGAACTTTTTTCAAATTTGTTATTGTTTCATCATTGTTGTGGGGAAGTTGTGTGTGGTCTTTAACTCCAGCACTAGGGAGGCAGAGGAAGGCAGATCTCTGTAGGTTCAAGGCCAGGCTGTTCTACACAGGCAAACCCAGGACAGCCAGGGTTCTGTAGAGAGAGTTTGTCTCAAAAAAAAAAAAAAAAAAAAAAAAAAAAAAAAAAAAAAACTAAATAAAATTGTTGTAGGGGGAAGAACAATGTAACTGAAAACTGAACAAAATTAAATACAAAACTGATTCCCCACACTAGCAGTCTGGGTAAGACTAAGTCTTTAAGAGACTGACAAAGACATTTTGAAGCAGCAAAAATATTCTCTAAATACAGCACAATGTCTTCTTTTTTTAGTGTGTGTGTATGTGTGTGTGTGTGTGTGTGTGTGTGTGTGTGTGTTCATGATGCGGTGAAGCATGCATACTAGGGAACACATAGGAAGGTTAGAAGACAACTCTGTGCAATCACTTCTTGCCTTCCACCTTTTCATAAATTCAGGATCGAACTCAGGTCTTGAGGCTTGCCCAGCAAGAGCCTTTATCTGCTGAGGCATCTCACCGACCTGCAAGCGATTCTCTTAAGTGACCTCAATTAGGCAGTAGTGAGAAAAAAATGTGAACGATTCCTTCTCTTAAACAAATTGTAGGAATAAATAAACAATAAAGAGATGAGTAGAACAGCAGTACTCTAGTGCTACAAATGACTAACAATCATCCAAACACAACCTAAGCACCTCCTGAGACAAAGGGCTGAAGGGCTGGTAGCTAAAATTCCTTGCAAGTGTGAAACTGGAATTACCCTGGCATAAAAGCTTTCCAGGCTCTACAGTAAACTTGTAATTACATCCTGTTTATCTATACATAACAACACAAAGAGATAAAAATAGCAAAATAAGCCTGCCTGTACCCTGTATACTCCTGATTGTGCAAATCCATCAAAGTATAAACAGCAATTTAACTGCCAAACTGTTCCTTCTGAACAATTCTCTGACAAATAAAGATAACAATCAAATCACGTGAAAGCTAAGTGAGAGAGAGCACCTGCAGTGATTGGCTGGCTATCTTAGGAAGAGTCATTTCATTCTGGAATGCCTGCACATAGGCCCTGAAAAAATGTTCCTAGGAATCTACACGTATCCTGTGGCCTTTCCAATTACCCCGCTTTAGTTCGACCGGAATGTCCAAGCTTCCCCCACCCTGCCTCCCCCAAGGCAAGCAGGAGGTAGCACAGGACTCTGCACTTCCTTTCCAGGAGGCCTGGCCACAGCATCACTCTTCCTCAGGATGCAGGGCACAAGGGTATCCCTAGGAAATCCTCAAAGTGTGCTCCCGTCCTCCCAACCCCTGCGGCCCAAGGGCGCGGTCCCGGGTACCAGCAGCCTCCACAGAAGCTCTTGGCAGAACCTGGGCAGGCTCTCCCGACCCGCCCAGCCCGCCAGCCCCTGGCTGCAAGTCCCCAGCCTCGCCCCGGGACCGCCATCCTGCGGGTCCCTCACACATGCCTACATCCAGCCACGCTCGGCTGCACCGCGATAGCTGACACCGGTGAACCCGCTGCTTCTCCACCGCGGGACCCACCCCTCTCTCCTCCCTGCCTCGCAGCCGCGCTGCCAGGCCCAGCGCCGCCTAGGACACTGGATGTCTGCTGGGAGCAGAGGCGGAGCCCAGAGGCGGAGCCCAGAGGCGGAGGCGGGGGAGGAGCCCGGGGACAGAGGCGGAGCCAGGGGCGAAGACAGGGGAGGAGCCTGGGGGCAGAGGGAGGCGGAGTCCGGGGGCGGGGGGAGGCAGAGCCTTGGTTGGTGAAGGCGGAGCCCGGGAGAGCCTAGTTGAAAAGGAGGCGGAGCCTGGGGCGGAGGTGGAGCCTGTGTGGGCGGAGGCGGAGCTCGAGGGCGGAGGCAGAGCCCGGGGAGACGGAGGCGGAGCCCGGGGGCGGAGAGGAGGAGGGAGCCAGCACCCGCCCCACGCGCTTACCTGGCTTCTCCTGGTCTCAGCCTACTATGTTGGAAGTAGTAACTGAGCCATGACCGCTGCCACCGCGCCCAGGAAGCGGGTTCCGGTGGCCAACCCTCGCCGTCGCCGCCCACACTCCCAGGCCCGGGAGGAACTCAGCGTTTTCACTTAGGTGGCTGTAGCCATAGCAACGGCGCTTCTGTCACGCTGGACAATGGAGGCGCGCACTGCGCCTGCGCCGCGCCTAGCGCAAGCCCCTCTCCCGCCCCACCGGAAAGAGCTTGGCCTTGGGGTTCCTCCGAGGCCGAGGCAGCTTGGACCCCTGGCTCAGAAAGTGGGCGGCTGGGTGCATTCTCACCATCAAGGCTGAGCTCTTAGAGGCCTGGCCTCTGCTTCAACGCCCCCTCCCCTATTCTTTATTTTCCTGGAGCAGGGTCTTTCTTCTGCCTTCTCTCTCCCTTTTGGGGAGAAGGGCATGGAGGGGCGTGGGGTCACTTGGAAAGTTTGCTGTTTTCTGCTGCCTGCTTGCCACTGGCAGCGCATTCCCGCCATCTGCTGGAAGCTTGGAATTTGCATCGCCAAGGCTTTCTGGATGCGCGTTTTTTTGTTTATGTTGTGCAGATGGGAATTTTAGAAACATGCCACCGAGCTGGAGGGGGAGGAAAAGACTTGCGCAATCTTCAGAGGCGCCTATGCTTTCTGGGCTGCCTTGCCTGGGGACTGTCAGCTTGGGCTTTCCTCTGAGTGCCCGACAGAGTTGGATTACACCTAGGAAAAGGGCATCAGGGCATCCCTGGGATGTTCCTGAAATGGGCCTGTCTCTCCTCTGGGAGCCCAGTCTGCCTGACTTTTACTGCTTTTTTGTCTCAAGGCTCTGGTAGCTGAAGCAGGTGTTAACTTCTAAGTTGCTCTACTGCAAAAGTTCAATCAAATAAATTCACAGGGCTCTTTGTCCAGTCTAGAAATTATCCAAGCCTACTGAGATTTTAAGAAATATTCCCTACTGATGATTTCCAATTTGGCTGGCACAACATTTGGATGAGTTTACTTTGTCACTTCTTGATGTTTATGATATTTTAGTAGTAGAATATGTATGCAAATTAAGACTGAAATTTTCAGAACCTGTGGTTTGGAAATTATCTTTGTGAGGACATCATTCGCTGAGGGCTTTGGTCCTTAATATATTGTAGATGCCAATGTGCTTAGTGCAGAAAGCTAGTGACTAGAGCTGTGAACTCAAAATATTCATCAGCTCAGCTGCTCTGATTGACTAGTTCTCTTTTTATGGGCCAATTGTTTCCCTTCCCAATTCCGTGCTGGTAATTGAAACTTAAGGTCTCATGCATGCTAGGAAAGCCTTCTACCATTAAGCTATATTCCCAGTAAAAGGGCAGACTTTTTTTCAGCAGGTGTCTGAGCAGGTTGGGTCAGGCCATGATAGAAGAATTGAAACTGAGGGGGGTGCTTTAACTCAGGACCTCCTTTGTAAATAGCTGCTAGTCGGACGGAAGAGTTAGCATAACTGAAGTGATGAAGAGTAGATTGGTTTTCAAAATTACTAAAGCAAACAAAACTGCCCGCCACACCTCATATAGACATTTTCCCAGTCATATATCTGGGAGCTCTTTCCCCACCTTTTCAGGAAAGAGTAATCTCACTTCCTCCAGAGACAGCCCATTCCACAGCTTAACAGACAAGTTAGAAAGTCCTTCCTTATGAATTCAGAGTTGGTCCCCTATATCTGCCCTCTTGTTTTTTTTAAGCTACCAGAAGGGGAAGGACACCACATAACTGTGTGTGATTTTTTTAAATTATTATTGTGGGTTTTTTTTTCTCTAAATTTTACCTGTTTTTTTGTTTGTTTGTTTGGTTTTGTTTTGTTTTGTTTTTTGTTTTCTGTTTTTTTTTTTTTTTTTTAATTTTGGATAAGGGACTGGAGTGATGACTACACAGTTGAGAGCACTGTGTTGTTCTTCCAAACACCTTATTTGACTCCTAGTATTCACTTACCAGTTCATAACCATCCATCCTTAATACCAGGTAAATGGGATCCTCTTCTGGTCTGCTCCAGAAACAGGCATGAATGTGGCACATGAACATGCAAAGTACATAAACATAAAATAAAACATATTGTTTATACCTGGGATAAAATTTATATATCATAACATTAAATATACACTCCAGTGGCATTTAATATATCTCACCATTAGATCATGAGTACATCTGTCTTGTTTCAAAATATTTTCATCACCCACCCAAAATCAATTAAACATACACTACTATTTCTCTCTCTAGGCCCTAGCAATAACCACTCACTTTCTGATTGTATGGGTTTGCCTGTTTCCTATAACTTGAATTAATTTTACTGGCATATTCTTTTTGGTTGGTTGGTTGGTTGATATGTTGAGGCAGGGTTTCTCTGTGTAGCCTTGGATGTCCTGGAACTCTTTTTGTAGACAAGGCTGGCCTTTTGAACTCACAGAGATCTGCCTGCCTCTGCTTCCTGAGTACTGGGATTATAGGCATGAGCCACCATACTACCACCTGGCTTGTTTCCTAGTTTTAACTCTGCTGTATCATTAGTACTGCCTTGTACTATTTAAGAGAATCAGTACTGCATTCTCCCTTATTGTTGAATAACCCTCCACTGTATGTACAAACCAGGCTTTGCTTATTCACTGGTGGTTTGGAGAATTGTTTCTCTCTAGAAACATGACCATGTATAGAAAGTATGTGAGTGGGGCTAAAGAATGGCTCAGTGGTTAAGAACACTGGTTGCTCTTTCAGAGATCCTGAGTTCAATTCCCAACACCTACATGGTGGCTCATAACCATCTGTACTGGGATCTGATGCTCTCTTCTGTCATGCAGGTGTGCATCCAGATAGAGCACTCACATATATAAAATAAATAAATCCTAAAAGAAAAAGTATCTGAGTACCAATTTGCAGTTCTCATGGTATATCCTTAAGAATAGCACTGCTGGACAGTAGTGAATTACATATGGTAATGATTTTACCTACCAGAACTGAACAAGGATTCTAACTTTATTTCTAACTTCATATCTTTGTCAACACCTGTTTTCTTGATTGTTTTTTTTTTTAATATTATAGACATCTTAAGAGGTATGGATTACTTTTTGTTTGTTTTGGGTTTTTGTTGTTTTGATTTTTTTTTTTTGTTTGTTTGCTTGTTTTTTAAGACAGAGTTTCTCTGTAAAGCCCTGGCTGTCCTGGAACTCACTCTGTAGACCAGGGTGGCCTCAAACTCAGAGATCTGTCTGCCTCATACTCCTGAGTGAGTGCTGGGATTAACAGAGTGCCCCAGCACTTGCCTGGTCAAATAAGTATGAATTATTAACTTTTGCTGTTTCTCTTAAGACAGGGTCTCACTAGAGACCTAACTAATCTGTAACCTAGTTTCCTCTTGAACTCTGGATCCTCCTGCCTAGTTTTCACCCCCAATACTGAGGGTAAAAGCATGGAATTGACCAGCAGGCCTACCTTAAGAGATGTCTTACTTTCCTTCTGATTTATATTTCTTTAATTACTCATGGTGTTCAGCATTTCTTCCTCTGTATGTCTGTCATTTCTAAATCTTTTTCGGAGAAATATGTATTCAAGTCCTTTGCCTAACCACACCCTTACCACACCCTGCTGTGGGTCTAACCCTTGGCTTCCCCCAAAGCTAGGCAACCTCTGTTTTACTAAACCATACCCCTAACCCAACCCTGTTTGTTTTTGTTGAGTTTGTATACTCTAAAAGTAGATTTCTATCAAATATAAGCTCTGCAGATCTTCTTTCCATAGACTGTCATGTTATCTTCTTGATATTGCCCTTTGGTTCACAAAATTATTTTACTTTGATGAAGTCCAAAGTTTTATTGGTTTTCTGTGATTTTTGTGTCATATCCAAGAATCCATTGTTGAATTAACATCATGAAGATCCACTTCTATGTAAGCTACACATAATTTTTTTATGTGGTTTTGATCCATTTTGGGTTGACTTTGTAATGACAGGGTTCTAATTTTACCTTTTTTAAAAGATCTATGTTTACTTTCTGTGAGTGTGAAACTCTCTGTGTTTACATATGTATACAAGTGCTGTGATGAGAGGGTGTCTGAGCCTCCAGAGCTGGAGTTAGAGGCAATCATAGATGCTAGGAACTGAACTTAGTTCTTTGGATAAGAATCAAGTTCTCTTAACCACTGAGCAACCTCACCCCATTTACTCTTTAAATTCATATTGTTTAAATTCTATTTGCAAATATTGACATTAACCCAAGGTAATCATTATTCCTCCTATTAATACTAAGCTACATTCCCACTCTGCAAGTTTATTTTAATTTCTTTCTTTTTCTCTATCAAAGTTGTTTTTCAAAACTAGAATTAAGAACTAATGTCCTCAGTATATTTACTCTATTAAGGTCTTAGATAGACTAGTGGACATTTAAATGGCTGTTTTGTAAATGAAGTTTTCCCATGACATAAGGTAAAGACCTAAAGGTACTGTGTGTTGCCATCTACACATGAACACATTAGCATCCACTGAAGCTATAACTTGGCTTTCTCACCCAACAACTGCCAGGCTGCTGAAATTGCTAAGTCCGGACAGGGCAGCCTGATTGCTGAGGTTGGTTGAAGGCCATCCCACCCCCTAAGATAACTACCATCACCTTCATTAACAAGGGAGAGAACAAAGAAAGTCCAGATTTGTTTTACTGAGGGCTGGGAGCCACAAGGGAGGAAAGTTGTACAGCACAGTGATGAAGCTACACAAGAGAGACTACAGCCTTTCTTGCCTTAGAAGACAAGATGGAGCGGATTCCTAGTGTGTGTGGGGATTTCTCACCCTTGTATTCCCCTAGTGGGCTGTGGTGGGGTAAGCAGTTTTACTGTACAGTCATTGCAAGTGCTTCCTGTAGTTAGCCACTACAGTTCAGGCAGGCAGTCTGAGAGCTGGATTTGACCATATGTCCTGCAAGCACAACCAGGGCCCCTTCAGATTGCTTCTCCCTACCCATAAAAAAGGAAACTGAGATACTTGGTGGAAATTTTCCTGATACATTGCCACATCTTCAACCACTCAGTTGCCTAAGCAAGAATCTTAATGACTACTACCCTTGATACTGGCCTTTCTTGCAGCCCCACATTTATCATTCAGTTCTGTTGCTCCTCCTTCCCATGTGTCCACTTCACTCTCACATCATTGTCATCTCCCATATTTATAGTTTATAATACTTTCCTTACCTTTTTCCCTGTTCATTGGTTCCATGTATGTAAAAGATGGCTTTTTATATGTAAAACATATTTTTTAAGATCAGGTTTTACGTATCTCAGGCTATCCTCAAAAATGCCAAGCACATAAAGATGATGATGAACTTCTGATCCCCCTGACTGCACCTCCTTTTTGGGATTACAGGTGTGTACAAAACACAAGGTTACATTGATGGAAGGCAAGCACTTTACCAACTGATCTATCTTCCAAGCCCTTATATATAAAACCTAAAGACAAAAAGCAAGATATTGATCCAGTCTTAAAATTAAGTCTGTAAGCCTGGAGCAGTGGCACACATCTGTGAGCCCAGCACTCAGAGAAGCAGAGGCAGGTGGGTCGCTGTGAGTTCAGGGCCAGCCTGTTCTACACAGAAAAGCCCTGTTTTGAGAAAAAAAAATTGTGTACCAAGCACACATTTTCAGTTTGAACTATGTTTGGGGTGCAGGAAAGAGAAATCCAGAGATGGCTGACAGACTGTGTCTTAGGCCATTGTGTCTTGACATTTTTTTTTTTTCAAGTACCTGGGACTGCAGTGGTCACAGTGGTACTGAGAGGCTTTTCAGGCTGTTCTTATATAGATTGAATGTTTGGTACACAGGCCTTGGCTACATAATTTGCAGAGTCCAGTACAAAACAAAAGTGAAAGATCCCTTGTTCAAAAGTTAAAGATTTCAAAAGCTTTAGCAGAGCATTAGAACAAACGTGGGCTCTTCTGAGTGCAGATCCCTAACACCTGAACATGGTTTGTTTCCACAAAGCTGACTCTGTTGGTGCAGTGTGTGTGCATGCTGGAGTGGAGAAGGGGGTGTGGTTGCTGGTAATTGAACTCAGGACCTTTAGAAAAGTAGCTAGTGTTTTTAATCTCTGAGCCATCTCTTCGGCCTGTATTTTTTTCTTTTTTTGATTTTGTTTTTTATGTCTATGAGTTCTCTACATGGCATATACACCTGCATGCCAGAAGAGGGCATCAGATCCCAGTATAGATGGTTGTGAACCATCATGTGGTTGCCAGGAATTGAACTCAGGTCCTCTGGAAGGACAGTCAGTTCTATTAACCTCTGAGCCATCTCTCCAGTTACAATATTCTGCTTTTGTTGTTTGGTATTTTGGAGATGACAATGGAACCTAGAGCCATCTTGTTCATGCTTAGCACATGATTTACCACTGAGCTACATACCCCAGCCTCAAACAATCTCTGGTTGTTGTAGTCTTGTCATTATTGTTGAGATGATCTCACTACATAGCCCAAGCTCACCATTCTTCTGCCCCAACCTCCTGAGAGCCAGAATTACAGAAGTGTATCATTACACCCAACACTCAAAACTATTGTTTGTAAAATTGGTGTGTGTGTGTGTGTGTGTGTGTGTGTGTGTGTGTGTGTGTGTGTGTGTGTGCATATTTTCAGCTTTTAGGAACTTTATTTTCCTTCCCCCTTTTCCTTTTGCACAGGTTTCTGCAGAGGAGCTCAGGACTACTCAGTGGTAGCTCCAACCCAATCAGTGGCCTATGCTGTGGGAGCTACTGACCAGTCCTCAGTGTCTGGCTAGCCACTCCTGTCTTCAGTTGGGAACTTCTGGATGGGTACAGAGGGCACCTGCATACCCTCAGACCAGTCTGCCACCTTGGACAGGAGCTGGTGCAGTCCATTCACCCTGGAATGCCTCCTTGGTCACGGCCTTCTCAGCAGCAGCCTGCTCCTCTTTCTCAGTCTCCTCTGGGTCTATGTAGAAGTAAAGATCAAGCATAACCTCCAATGACTGCTCACAGGAGATAGTGCCATGCATGAGCAGTATTTCCTGGGACAGCATCCACCACATCAGGCCCACTGAGTGAACTTCCTTGTTGTTGCTTGGATGGCAATGTCCACATAGTGCAGAGAATCTGTGTTGCACTAAGTAATGGTGGGCAGGTTGACCTAAGCAGCATCTGTGAAGGGCTGGTTTCAGTCCTGAGATCAGTTACCACTAGAAGCCATGGCTCCCTGAAAGCTGCTTGCATATGGTTTAGTGAAGGTCCCAGGTGTGAAAGGGCCAGCAACTGGAGTGGCTACAGTGGCAGTGGCAAACTTCAGCACATCTTGCTGACCAGTGTTCTTGGAGAAGATGACACTGACTTCAGCAGGGTTTTCTATAGTAACAATAGCCCTAGCTGCAAACAACAGCTTCTTCCAGGACTTTTTCCGATTTATGACATAGATACCACCACTCTTCCTGTTGTAGATGTATTGCTCCATCTGAAATTCAAAGTTGGTGATACCTAAGTGGGTTTCTGAGGCAAGGAATTTGAGGACATCCTCCTCCTTCGTCTGCAGGACATCAAGGACTCAGGACATTGTGTACGTTCCCCCTTAAAATACGGCAGAAATCAAGAACAAAGCCTTATGGATCTGTCCGTGGGCAGTGCAGAAAAGTGTGCATGTATGTGTGTGTGTGTGTTTAATTTCTGAAACCTTACTATTAATTTTACAGGACAAAAGGATCTTTGAGATAAGTGTACGTCAAAACATTTCTCTCCTGTTTTCAAACTCCTTGTCTTAGTTACTTTTCTATCACTGTGCCAAGATATCATGACCAAGGCTGGGTATAGAAGAAACAGTTGGTTGGGTACCTAGAGTTTCAGAAGGTTAGTCCATATGTTAGTCCATGACCATCATGGCAGGGACCATAGTGTCCAACAGGAATGACAGGCAGAGCACCAGAGAGAACAGTGGCTGAAAGCTTATAGATGATTTAAGCACAAACTTGGAACATAAAAGCTGCTCCACAACATAACCTGTCCTGGTTACATTTTAATGCAAATCTGAGACAACATAGACTCTCCATGGAAAAGAGAATCTCAGAATTATCAGTTAGAGATTGACCCATGACCAGGTCTATGAAAAATTTTCTTGACTAATGATTGATGTGGGAGAGCCTAGTCCATTGTGGGTGGCACCATCTCTACTCAGGTAGACCTGGGATGTTTAACAAAGCTAGATAAACTAGTAAATAAAATTCCTCCATAGTAGCTCTTCCAGGTTCCTGTCTTAAGGCTCTGCCTCAATGACGGGCTGTGACCTGTTAGTGCAACTGAAATAAACCCATCCCTTCCTTAAGTTGCTTTTGGTCAGAGTGTTTTATCACAGCAACAAAATAAAACTAGGACAAAGCCATTTGGACAAGTCAACCCTAAAATTCATGACAACAACTGACCTAATTTTGCCAAGTAAAAATGTCAGGTTCTTAGATCCAAGTTATTAGAACTTCCTCATTCTAAATTAATATTTCATCTACTTATTTGTTTTTTTTTTCTTGTTTTTGGTTTTCTTATGGCTAGAGCTGGAGCATGGCCAGTACAGTGTTGCCCTGGCATGAAAAAAACTCTGGGTTCAGCCCACAGCAGGAAAAACATGGAGTATGGGTTAGTTCATAGCTGTAATCCCAACATTTGGGAAGTAGAAGCTGGAAGGTTAGGAGTTCATGGCTTGCCACTAGCTTTGTCTTTGAAAATAAAACAAATAGCAGAGCATGGTGGTGTCATGGCTTTAATCCCTGAAGATAGAGGCAGAAGATAGAGGCAGGTGGAGCTCTGTGAATTCAAAATCAGGCTGGTATATAAAGCAAGCTCCAGGCCAACCAGAGCTACATTATGAGACCCTGTCTGGACTTTTTCGTTGGTGGATATGTGCATAAAATATATTTCATACTAAAAGTGTAAAACGTAATTAGAACATTCACAGATTTTACTTTAAAAAAAGATTATGTATTTATTAGTATGTTCACAATTTTCTGCCTGCATGTATATCTGCACACCAGAAGAGGGCACCAGATCTCATTATAGATGGCTGTAAGCCACCATGTGTTTGCCTGGAATTGAACTTAGGGCCAAGAGCCAGTACTCTTACCCTCTGAGCCATCTCTCCAGCCCCCACAGCTTCTACTTTTAATGCTAGTCCTAACTGTATATAAGTTTGTTAAGTTGTTTAGACTTTGGGTCTGATTAATTTGATATTTAATGCTTACAAATGAAAAGGTTATTTTATTTCACATTCTCCATAAAGGTGATCCAAAAACCTTATTTTTAATTTATATTATTATTATTTTTTAAATTTAATTTGTTTATTCTTAGTTACATTTTATTAACTCTGTATCCCAGCTGTATCCCGCTCCCTCATTCCCTCCCAACCCCACCCTCCTTCCCTCATCTCCTCTCTGCCCCTTTCCTAGTCCACTGATTGGGAGGACCTCCTCCCCTTTCATCTGACCCTGTTTTATCAGGTATCTTCAGGACTGGCTGCAAAGTCCTCCTCTGTGGCCTAGCAGGACTGCTCCTCTCTTCGGGGGTGGAGAGGTCAAAGAGCCTGCCATTGAGTTTCTGTCAGAAATAGTCCCTAATTTCTTTTATTTTTAATAGAGGTGGAGTATGTACACGTGCATGCAGGTGCTTGGTAGTCCACAAGGGGAAAGTAAATACCTTGGAGCTGAGTTACAGGCAGTCATGGACCTCCTGGTGTGGATGCTAGGAACTGAATGCAGGTTCTCTTCAAGAGCAACACAGTACAGGAACCATCTCTCCAGGCCTAGATTCAAAAATATTTAGGTCCAATCTCATCCATCCACACCTTGTTCCATCTTTCTGGATAGAGAAAAGTCAGGGTCTGTGGAAGTCATAGTTTGAATTACACCAATAGAGAGCAAGAAAAGCTGAAACCTAGGATCTTAGCTACCCTGAATGTGCTGACTCTTGTGGTTATGCCAGGCCTTACTTGATCTGAGAGGAAATGATACAGATCGCAAAAAACTCTGTGTACAGAGTGGCCAAACATGCAGCTGGTTGCTCTGGATCAGCTGGAGTTTTAACCGGACAAATAATAGAGCTGCTTTCAAAGTGAGCTTCCATTTCCAGGACTTGAAGGAAAAGCTGGGACATAATCTCTTAGGAGACACCTGTGGTGAGCAGGGGCCTGTAGCAAGAAGTGTAAAGAATTAGCAAAGAGAGGACTCAGGAGTCATCGCATAGATTTGTCCATCTCATAAGCTTTTGCCAGTATGTCCTCTGTGCCTCGCCTTGTACTAAGAGGCAGGCAGATGACAATCGGAAAGTCAGAGGCTCCTGACTTTCCAAGCCTCACGATGTAGCAAAAGAGAAACTAGTCAGTCTGGAATTTGCTTTTCTCTGATTCAAACACATTGAACATTCTAATAAAAACAGGTCAGGCAACATTGAGATCATGGGTGCCTGTGGATAGTGGGAGTCTAAACAGGCTGTGATATCCTCATTCTAGATCTGGAAGATCCAGGGCACCCAGTCTGATCCTTCCAGACCTCTGGTGGAGCTCACCATCCTACAGATCATTTCACTCTGGAAAGGCTCCATCTTTGAGGTTCAGCATGTAAACACAGCCATTGTCAACAGGCAGTGACAGAAAGCCCCAGCTGTCTTTGGCAAAGACCAGCTGAGCAAATGCTTAACTCAGAAGCCTGTTATAATTTCTGAAGAAAACAGATTACATCAGCACATACCCAGCAGTCTCCCAAGCAGCCTAAAGAGTTCTGTCTTCAGAACGTGGTGTGTGTGTGTGTGTGTGTGTGTGTGTGTGTGTGTGTGTGATAACTATGCCCCAGCCTCATGTAATATGACAGCTGTAGTGAAGACAGACAAACATCTCCACAGATCACTGTTTTGCCAGAATATCCAACAAAGTCCTCAGAAAATGGGTTGGTATATATATTTGGTTATTCAAGACAGTTTCTCTGTGTAGCCTTGGCTGTCTTGGAACTTTACTCTGTAGACCAGGCTGGCCTCAAACTCACAGAGATCTGCCTGCCTCTGTTTCCCAAGTGCTGGGACTAAGGTGTGTGCCACCACCACCCAGGAAGAATATAAATTTTAACTCTTCATATATCACTAAAAAGTATATGAAATAATATAATATTTTAATCACAATATTTAGCCATTCCACAAAGTACACATATTTAAACCGCTCCATGCTGTACATGCTAAAGACAGTCTGCCCTCCATGCCCACATGTTTCATATCTTCAAAGTCAACTGAATACAGGTGGAAAATACTGAGGAAGAAAATCAAAAGCAGCCATGGTGGCTCATGTCTGTGGCCCATGTCTGTAATCCCAGCACTTTGGAGGCTGATGTGTGTGTGTGTGGGGGGAGCAGGGGAGTTGAAGGCTGCCAGGTTTACACAGTGAGCATCAGTGAGAAGAGATTACATTTAGTAAGACCTGCTTTGCCAAGAAAAAGAAAATAGAAGGAAGGGGTAAAAGGAAGGAAGAGAGGGAAGTAAGGAGGGAGGAAGGGAGGGAGAAGAAGATGCACAGAGGAAATGAAGGAGGGAGGAAGGACATTTTTTTAACTTCATGTATTCTGAATATGTACAGATAATCTTTACTTGTTTCTATTTCCTAAGAAATACTCTAGTGACTACTTATGTAATAGTGACACCTAACGATGATTTCAACTTTAAAGTCTGTAAAAGGTTTGTTTTACACAAATGCTAAATTCTTTAATGTAAAAGACTGGAATATGTTTGAAGATGCTGTGGTGAAACCCAGTACATTTTCTTGCTAGCCTAAAAAATTAATAAGTAAATGTGACAGGGACACCCAAAGATTTAGATCTGTGTGGGAGAATCTTGAACTAAACAACTGTGCATATCAAGAGGAAACTGTATATTCAAAAATTATTTTTAAGCTAAATAAATCAAAAAAATCGTTAATCACTTGTCTCCACTGTCTTCTTTTTCCCTTTGCTCCATCTCTAATCTTTCTAACATTCCTAGAGCAGAATTTCCTACCATACACCCACAACCTTATCCTCTCCCCCTCTCTCTCTCTCTCTTCATGGGCATACCCTCATTTTTAAAATCATACTGTACTGGGGATGGAGACACTGCTCAGCAGTTCAGAGCACTCATTGCTCTTGAAAAAGATCCAAGTTAATTCCAAGAGCCCATTTTGGAGGACTAGCACACCTCTGTAACTCCAGCACCAGGGGCTCTCTCTGGAGCTCACGGACATCTGCATTCATGTGCACAAACATACACCCATAATTTTAAAATGCTTAATGTTTTTTTTTTTTTCTAGGCAGGGTATGTCTGTGTAGCCTCGAATGTCCCGGACTCACTTTGCAGACATGGTTTGCCTCGAACTCTCAGATATCTGCCTTTCTCTGCTTCCCAGGGTGCTGGGATTAAAGATGCACACCACCACATCCAGCTTTTAACTACATTTATATTACATTTTATTTGTTCATTTTGTGTACATGGCAGGTCAGAGGATAATCTGAGAGAGTGGATTCTCTCCTTCAACCATGTGGGTCATAGGGATTGGACTCAGGTGTTCAGGCTTAGAGATAATTGCTTTTACATTCGAGCCATCTTGCTGGGCCAAAACACAGCCTCCTCCATATCTTTCCATATCTCTTGCCAAACAAACAAACAAAAATCTAATATGTAGCAGAAAATAAGAATATCCAATTAATTATCCCTCTAGTAAGACTCTTAGGAGGCCAGTTTAAAAAAAAAAACATTCTTTAATAATTAATTGACAAGGGGTCAAATTTGGAGGGAGAAGTCAGCCTCCAAACTGAAGGCAGACCAAACCATTTGCTTCAATGACTTTCCATGATTCTCAGAATCATCTATTCTTATACATGAGAAATTGGGCTCAGGGTCAGAGAATCCCACAGAGGCAGGCACACCAAACCCAGAGGCAAAATCAGTAAAAGTAGCTGACTCATCCCAGCTTGGCTTTCAAGCAAATCAGCTGACACCTGGAAGTCTTTGGGTGTGTGAGCATATCCTGGAGAAGCAGAACTAAAGGGAGGTCAAGGTGAGGCAGGTATCTTATCTTATCACCTGACAAGTTAGCCCTTGGAATCCAGGTGTACTGACTCACATCCTTACTCAGAACTGAAGCATGGGGATTGTTGAGAATTCAAAGCTAACCTGGACCTGCATAGTGAAATCCAGGATAGTTCAGGCACACATAGTGAGACCCAGCCCCAAAAAGCTAAGAGAAAAGAAGAAACAAATGTCCTTAAAAACAAGAAGGTCTAGCTTAAAATTCTAAATCAGCCATTTACATGAATCAATTACTTATTTTTCTCTTAGTCTTAGTTTCTCATTGATATGGCATGGATAAAATTAAAGTTTCTGCCCACAGATAAGCATAGAACCTACCTCTCAGCAAAGACACATCTCCTTGCAACAGACACAGACCATTATAGAAAACCACAGCAGATCAAAATGCAGAGATGTAGAGCTGAGCCCCAAATCATCTAAAGCACAACTCCTTCAGCTAAGGCTCAGGAATCATAGTGGAAGATTGGGTGGAAAGATTGTAAGAGCAGAAGGAACAAGGCATTCCTAGAAATGTCAGAGAAGCTACACCAATGAAGCCTCAGCAACATGGCTGCCTAAACAAGACCTGAACAAGGACAACACACATAGACAAGAGGAGGAAGGGCTCAAGGGGCCCCAATGCTAGGAGAAGAACTACAGCCAACTAAGGAATGCTGATAGCAGGGAAATAGTCTTCCTCAGGAAGAGCTTCCAACTTGGTTATCCAATGGCAAGTGGTCAGTGCTGAAATCACATACACACCTTATGTTATGTAGAGCAAGCTTGCTGTATGTATAAATTTAGGAATATATATAAAAATAGGTAACAACAATGAAAGAATAAAGGCCAGGAATTTGAGAAAGAGCAAGGGAATGGGTACAATGGAAGGGTTGTAGAGAGAGAGAAAGGAAAGAGGAAAAAGAAAGAATTATATTTAATTTCTAAACAATTTTTAAATTAAAATTCCAGGAAGAAACTATGATCAAAGTGCAATATATGTAAATATGAAAATGTCACAGTGAAACCAATTATTTTTGTACACTTAGTGCATATAAATAAAAATGTAAAGTTCAACTTACCTTACAGACTACAAATACAACACATGTATGCATACACAACCCATGAAGTCCCCATATCCTGTGCCAAACCCCACAGTATGGGGTGGCAGTACAAAATGAATAACATATTAGTTCTTGTTAATTAGCTTACGTTTGCTGTCATTATTATTAAGTGGAAAGCCTGAACCAAAGGTGAGGAAATCCCTCAGCAGATGCCCTGTGCAAGCCTGACACACTGAGCTCAAGACTCAGAAACCCACATACAGATAGAAGGCATCTATTCCACACATTTGTGGCCTAACTTACCTATGTGCTCATGGGCACATGCACACACACACACACACACCAAATAAAATAAAACAAATTTTAAGAAAAGAAGCAAATCAACCTTGACAAGAAAAACAACCCAGAATTTTTTTCAGCCAACTACCTATCTGGGAATGATGGTGGTAAGCAGTAGGGCACGGGAATAGGAGATGCAGACCTGGGCCAGTACCTAAGGGCTGATGCAAACTTGTTCTTGAATTCGAGGAAACACTTCTGTCAGTGAACTCCTTGCTTGTCTCAAGTTGTTTTGGTTTGGGATTCTATGCCTGCCTGTGCACATGCACAGTAAGTAAATAAATGTAAAGGAAATAATAATTAAACAGACACACAAATATGTGAAGAAATGTTTATTTTAATGAGTTCAGTTGAATAATTCCAGACGTGTGAGTGTGTGTTTACACATGTATATTCAAAACATCATGCTGTATGTGGTAAAGAGAGTCCGGCTGCATACCCACATGCTCCATATTCAAAGAGACAACTGGCTGCAGATAGAAAATACTCAGGAGAAAATGCCAGGCATGGTAACACATATCTGTAATCCCAGAACTAGGGAGGCTGAGGCAGGATGATTTTGAGTTAAGGCTACCTGGGCTGCGGAGGTGTTTCCATTTCCTAGCTATTGTGAGTGAACATGGCTATGTGGGGATCTGTGGAGTAGGATGTGAGTCGTCTGGGCATGTGTCAAGGAGTAGTATAGCTGACTCATACTGTAGGTTGATTTTTAGCTTTTTGAGGGTCTCCACGCTGAATTGCAGGGTGGTTGGAGCAGTTTGCAATTTCAGCAGCAATGAATAAGCCTTTATTTTTCCCTGCATCCTCTCAAGCATTCTTGTTTATTGTTTTGTTGCTTTTAGACATTCTGAATAAGGTAAATGAATCCTCAAGTTGTTTTGATTCACATTTCCATAATTACTAGGCATAATATATATTTTTGAGATATTTCTTAGCCACTTTTTCCTACTTTTGAGAATTCTCTGTTTAGGTCCCAGGCCCATTTTTTTAAATGAATACTTTACTAATTTTTTTCCCTTTTATCCCCACTGTGGTTCCCTCCCTTTTCCCATTTTGTTCCCTTTTCCAGTTCCCCATGCATGCCCCTCCCAATTTCCACTGATTAAACCTCTTTTTTCCTTCTTTAACTGATGCTCCAACCAAGGACTATGCATGATTTAACCTAAGACTCCTTCACTGCATCATTTTTTTGCAGTTCAGTATCCAAGTGGGTTCCATTTTCCTAGGAACAGGGACTTTCTAACATAAAACTAATTGCCTGCTCTTTAATTTTTGAGCAAATACTAGGTCCAATATTGAGAAAATATTTTTAATGAATACTTTGTTTTTGTTTTATTTTTGTCTCTTTGGTTTTTTTTTGTTTGTTTGTTTTGTTTTTTGAGTTTTTCAAATATTATGTATTAATCCTGTCATATGTATAACTGGCAAGACCCCATTCTGTGAGATTTTCACTCCATCATTTCTTTCTTCTGTGCAAAGACGTTTGATTCTCCCAGGTCCCACTCATAAAACTAATTGTTGGCTTTTTTTCCAGCAAATGTTTCCTGTTTGTTTGTTTTTTTTTTTTTTTTTCAAAATATCACATGGCTGCAGCTTGCCTCACTTTTGTTTGTTTTTTGTTTTTTTTTTTTTTTTTAGTAAATGAAGTTTCAGTGTTTTTGTTTCAAATTCTGTCTTTGGCCCATTTATAGCAGTTCTTAAGCAATTTGATAGGTTGGGATGGAAATTTTTCATTTTTGTACCTGTGGTATCCCCTTCTGGCTATCCACTATCTTTTGAAGATTCTGTCTTTGTTCCAAGATTGATTTTGTTTTTTGTTTGTTTGTTTATTCATTTGTTTGTTTTGTATTTTTGTTAAAATATTAGATAGCTGCAGAAAGAAATGGTTTCAGTCTTATTCCCTTAGTTTCCAATCTGTTTCTGTAAATGCATACTGTTTTAGTAGTATTTATGTAATGTTAATCTTACAAATCCTTCAGCATGGTCACTTGCAGGGTCTTTTTGAAATTATGTGAGTTTTAAGGAGTTTTTATTTTTTTTGTTTTTTGTTTGTTCATTTGTTTTTTTTGTTTTACTGTTTCAAATGAAGAAAGAAATCAGGGGGCATTGAGTTAACATAGAATGGCATTTTGATCATTTTTACTATGTTAATTTACAAATCCATGAGTCACCTGTTTTTGAAAATTACAGAAGGTTCCCAAGGAGAGCAACAGAAGCAAAAGGAACAAGGACGGTTTTCTCTGAGACTGAACTCAAAAAGGACCATGCATGGAGATTGATCAGAACACAGTTTTAGAAGTAGCCCATGGCAACTCAGTCCACAAGGAAGATGAAAATTCCTTGATCTCTGGTGAACTCTGGGCTGGAATCATCCAGAGTGGGGCAGCCTCACCAGTCCACAAAGGAAGACAAAGAAGGAGTCCTGAGGGAACCTCCTAGTTAGCATCAGATGGAAGGGGGAGGAGGACCTCCCTATCATTGACTGGGGGAGGGGCATGGGAGAAAAAGAGGGAGGGAGGGTGGAATTGGGAGGATGTGGGGAAGGGGACTACAGCTGGGATACAAAGTGAATAAACTTAATAAAAATTAAAAAAGAAAATTACATTTTATTGGAGTAAAAGAGGTACTAAGCAGTTAAAAGCATGTATCACTTCCTAGCACCCACCAAAGAGGGCTTATAACCTGTAGCTCCAGCTTCATGGCATCCCACAGCCTCTTTGACCTCTTCTTAAACTCATATATACAGATACATACACATATAGACATTTTTTTTTTTAAAGTGGGTCTTGGGCTGGACAGACGGCCTGGGTATTAAGAATGCTGGCTGTTCCTCCAGGGTGCTAGGCTTTAATTCCTAACACCCATATGGCACCTCACAAATGCTGATTACTCCAGTTACAGGGAATCTTATTATTATTTTTTATTGGCCTCTACAGACCCTAAACATGCACAAAGTGCCCAGATACACAGGAACAATGCCTATACACATAAAATAAATAATAGAAAAAAATTAAATAAATCTTTTTGTAGAAACTACATTTCATTTTCCTATTGTGTAGGCAGGAGAGGTAATATAAAGATACAAGGATGTAGTGGTGTATACATGAACACAAAAAGCACAGCTCAGGCCTCAAAGGAAAAAAAAAAACTCAGTTTATTCTGGAGCCAAATTTGAGTGACAGAGGCCCAGGAAACATGCAGATAAGTCAGCCCAGGTTTCACTAATGTAGTTTTATGTTTATGTTTTATAGTTGCAGAATAAAGAAAACCCTAAAACCAGAGCCATTTTAAAATACACTGTTGGGTTCATCAAAGAGACAGTGACAGCAAGATGCTGGAGTCACTTCCCCAGGTCTCAGATGCTATCTGATGACATCATCAGCTTCAGGGTTGGTGGATGTTAATGGTCTGCTCAGTAAACTGAGCAGATGGTTTTTATCTGTTAACTACAGGATGTTTCTTCCAACACATAGGTGGGCAAGGAAATAGCTAATGGAAGGCAAAAACTACTTGCAGGATAAGGTACAATTTGGCGCCGGGCTGCAACTTTCCCATCTCTGCACATCACTGCATCTCTAAGCAATGAATCTTTGCAGACCCAACTTCTTTCCAGAGACTCTCCTTCACAGAGGTCAGAGGACAGCTTGAGGGAATGGTTACTCTTCATGCACTATGTGGGTCCCAGGAATTAAACTCAGTTTATCAGGCCTAGCAACAAGTGATTTTACTGACTGAGATGTCTTGCTGGCTTAGTAGACATCCTCCTTGTAATCCTCTTCATACTGAAAGGTGTGCTGGCTAATTTACATCA